>VUQJ01007560.1:2602-13257 GCA_015108635.1 Andinoacara biseriatus | reverse complement strand
ACTAATCATGTTACTGTGAATAATTGTTGAAACGGTAAACGGGACGTGAAGCCTGCAGTGAAGAAGAGATGAGACAGGAAGTGAGGTCACTTCTCTTTATTACCTCCCAGACCTCTTGAAGTAGATGGCTGCCCCTCCCGGTTCTCTTGGAGGTTCTTCCTGTTGACAGCGGGGAGTTCTTCCTCCCCGCTGTCACCAAGCGTCTCTCTCTCTAACTGCCTTTGTGAATAAAACTGTATTAATTACCTTCTAATTATTTATCTGCACTGACATTAAACTGTTATTATTCTATTCAAATACAGAGAAATATTTTAAGTGGGCATTAGAGGAACTGCAGCTTTTAGCACTTTGCTTGTGTTGTGTTCATTGTTCGGGGGGATGCTTGAGTGAGACACAGACTCACTGCAGCAACAAATAATATGCAGCATAAGAAGCCCCGCCCCCAAAGGTCAGAGGGGCTAAGATAGTGAACGCTCCCTCCAAAAGGTCCTAGTTACCTCGGGAAAGTTCATCTCATGAGAACAGCGCTATAGGTGAAGATATGAAAAAAGGGTAATATAGTAACAATAATAGTCACATATTTTGACCCCTTATTGCTATGAGTCACAATATACCAGCATGGAAATAAGTTCTATATTTGACATTTCAGTGAGCCAGTCTCATATGTCTCTGATCTTTAGTTATTAAAAAAATGTGGAGAGAAATCTTTTCAGGGCGGTTGGATCTGCAGCAGAAGAGTAATTATTGAAGAATAAACAAACGAAGGCAGATTTCTGCAGGACTATAAACACCATGGCAACAGCACACACTAGGTGATTGTTTTCGTCTTGGAAACTCGGCTCAGATCGCTTCTCCAATGTATTCACGACTCCAACCACTCTGAGAGACACTTTGGCACGCTGAAAAATAGGAGGAAAAGAAAAGTCAACCTGAAAGCTTCAAGCAGGGCAACGTATTATTTTTTTTTATTTCACTGTTGTTTGTTCAGATAATCTCAGAGCTTCCTGCTGGTTTTATTGCCCCTGTATCACTCTCCTGACAGCGGAGGGGGCGGGGCCCTTTTTGTGCTGGGAGCTGCTGCAGCTTTGTGGTGCAGGTGAGGAATATGGGCGCCGACTTTCTCAGACAATCCTGGTCTTTGTCTGAGGAAAGTCCAGGCCTCCTGCATGCAGGAGCCCTTTATGCAGGGCTGAAACATTGAAGTGCTCTTTGCCAAGACGTGAAAGGGAAAAACGACTTAAAAAAGCGGGCATGGCCATGACGACAGCGCTAAATCGCTCCCCGCCGTGTTTAGCTCTGACCAACGCTTTTGGGTGGGAACTCCAAAGCAGCAACACCTGCGTGTGTGATTGTAAATGAACACAAAAGCCAAAGCAGCAACTTCTGAACAGCCCACTGGTGCTTATTACTGTACTGCAGGAGACATTGATTACTTTAGATATTAAAGCCTGAGATGAAACAGCATAAAAACACATCACAGATCTACAGCTTCTTCTTTTTACTTTGTTTGTAATGACTGCACACACACACACACACACACACACACTGCCAACAGCAGCAGTTCAGCACACATTCATAGTTAAACCTTTGCTGTTTGATGGCCGACCATCATCAGGTGGTTCATGTTCGCAGCGTTCCGCTTCACTTTTTTCCTTTTAATTCAAAAAGTGCATTTTAATATGTTCTGTATTAATTAAATATAAAGCCCAATATTTCAAGCTGCTCTCTGTTTTTATTTGAAGTTATTAAAATATTTCCTAAGATTAAAAAAGGAGAGGTTGTTTGTGTAGCGTGGAGGCCATCAGCTCGTGTCTCTGCTGAGGTGTTGCTGAAGCTCAGGTCAGTAAACCACTTGTTGGTAGTTTAGGCTGCGGGCAGCTGCACGTCCTGCTGGAAAAGCAGATCCGCATCTTCATGAAGCGTCTCAGGAGATGGAAGCATGATGGTTCCACCAACACCAGCAGATCACACGGAACCCAATTCCTCTCAGACGTCTGACTTCAGCTCGTCCTCCAGACTCCGTGACCTCGTTTTCCAAATGAAATGAAAAATTAACTTTGTTCTCAAAAGAGAACTTTGGACCGCTGAGCTCTTGTTCTCCTGAGCCCAGTGAGATGATCATCAACAGTTGGAGCTCCTTTCCTGAAGGTGTCTCTGCGTGGAGGCTCTTGATGCTCGGACACCAGCCTCAGTCCACTCTCTGAACTTCTCCCAACTTCTTCAACCAGCTTTTCTTGATAATCCTGTTGAAGGTGCAGTCAGCCCTGCTGCCAAACCTTCCACTTCCACTCAACGTTCCATTAACACGCTTCAACACAGAGCAGCCAGGCTGACCCTGCCTGTGACATCATCTGCTCAGCTGTGCAGTCAGCATCCTTTCCAGTGATCATAGTAGTGTGTACTGCGCTGGATCAGGAGATACACAGTATTTATACAGTTTGAATAGTAATTTGCTGAAACCTGAAAGTTTACCATTTAGAATGAAATTACAAAAGCTCTTTTTTCAGGATATTTTTGGAGGTGCAGCAGTTCTTTTAGTGCAGGTGATGGTGCAGGCTGGAGGTGTGGAGACAGCAGAGACAGCGGCGAAGGGTAATTTCATATCTTTATCACTCTTAGTGGCCGTGACAAGCTAACATTTATTAAAGGCGGCCCAGAGGCACTTCACTTTGGCTATAATGTCTCCTCAATGACGGCTAATGCCACCCCAGATGATCCTGTTAAAAAGCTTTTTAATCAGCAGAGCAATTAGGAGAGAAATGGCTCATCCATTCATTTCTCTGCCCTCAACAAGATTTAAATCCTGACTTACCAAAAGTAGATTCTCCGACGGCCGTCTGACCATCACTGGCTTCATCTTAAACTCTCGTACCTGACTCCCGGCTGCAGGGGAAACTGAAAACTAGGAGGAATAATGCTTTGATTTTGCACATTGCACCGCGTCTCACAGTCCGCCAGTGTTGCTGTCACTGCCTTTGTCATCCTCCCCCAGCCGAGCAGGCACTTGTCACGGCCCCGACTTCCCCGTCCCTCCTCAGACAAACACACAGAACTGCTTTGTCACACTGTCATTCAACAGGCCAGAGAGAGCGGGAGGCGAGAGAAATCACTCTGTGCTCTGTGCACTCTTTCTGTTTGACTAGCCTTTGGTGTGAAACCGCTCAATATTCTGGGTTTGGAGCGCCTGCTTTCCCAGATCACTGGACACCGAATACATTAAGTTGAGGTCTGTGTTCAGGCATGGTTGAAATGCAGATATTTCATGCCCCTGAAATCAAATCATTTCTGTACCTGCTGAACCCAAAAGAGAATGTACTTTTCACTTTTTCACCGCCGGTGCACCGGTACCTGCCTGCAGCAGTGAGAGCTGCACAGTGCTTCCCTTTTTGCAGGCTCGCTCAGCGTGAGCATGAAAAATACTTTCAAATTATTAGTTTTACTACAAGAAATGACCCAAACTCTGCAAGATCCTGTGCATGTAAAGGCTAAACAGTCTAAACAAGTCTGAAACAAGCACGTGCACCGTGGGTACATTTTGAAGGCTCCTATCAGCACGTGGCTGCTCAGAGCGAGTGGGCTTTTTACCCATTTGATACCCAATGATTCCTTTACTGCGACAGTAGAAATAGAATTTTAAGTCCATGTAGAAAGTTTTGTTTAGGAGCCATAAAAGTGGCTTCATTGTGGGGACACTCATATGGATCCTATCCTGATGCTGATTTTATGTCAGCTGGTAGAAACATACTTATTACCATCAGTTGTCAGTATGAGAACTTTTGCCAGCGTGACTGGATTGTGGGTGATGTGGGATCCAGTGTCTGATATACCTCCATAAACCCACTTTAACGCCGATGCTGGTGTTCTCTCCTCACATCCTGCTGCTGCATTTCAAATTGAATTTTTCTTTTATTTTAGCAGAAAGTGTATTCTTTCCCCTGGGAGGCTGTTAATATAGTCTCAACGCGAAAAGCTCAGAGAAACAGTAAAACCTGCATCAGCATTGTCCCGAGTCCCACTGAGTCAGGGGCAGTTAAAGTCGGCTATTAAAAAAAATCTACTTTTAGCATCACTGGGCATGATTCAGCACACTAAATTTATCTTAGCTTATAAAACAGCTCTTCTGTACAGCTACAGGGGAGCATTATCCTGTAAGTTACAGGAATGTTTTACTCTTTTAGCAGCATCAACAATAACTTGTTTATGCTGAAGCTGAACAGAATAAGTGCAGCAATAATCACCACAAACTGGGAAAAACTGAAGCAGAGTCCCCTGTGTTATTTACAGGCAGCTGGATCGGTTTTTCTTTATTTCCTGTCACATGACACTTGTACAAAGTTTCAAAAATGATGTCTGTGTATCTACAGGTTATCCCTGTAAGCCAAAAACCAAGTTTTAAAAACACCCGCTTTTTTTTTTCTTTTCTAATCCTGGCTCTGTATGATGTCACAATGAGGGGTCATCCCTAATATGGTCATCTCAGGTAGAGAAACCCCACCCACCTGATGTTCAGACCCTCTGCTTCTGAGACCAACCAATCAGAAGAAAGTTGGCTTAAAGTGGGAGGGGCTAAAACTGCTTGTTTCAGACAGAATGTGCTGTGAGGTCTGGTATAAGGTAAAGACGGCGTAGTTTTAACTGACTCATGCAAAGCTACTCTAGCAGAGAATAAAAAGTAGTTTAAACACACTGTTTAAGGTTTAGTAGGGTCTTTATAAAGCATTATAAATAACTGAACTGAATTGAAGCGAGTGCCTTTTGTTCTGACTCTTCACTCGACTTTGTCATTTTCTCCCAGTATAAACTGGTTTGCAGCTTCTGCTGTTTGCTGGGTTAAAACGGGAACGTTGAACGAGCTCTCGGGCCGCCTGAGGCGATGATATCTGGGCGAGGCGGTGAAGTGAGCCGGAAACACACAAACACTGGTAATCAGCCACCACTGATGACTTGCCTCCCCCCCCCCAGGTTCCTGACATCATGAAAATTAATGTCTTGGCATCCATTTCTTTGGCATTGAGCGGGGCTCAGAGGTGGAATCGGGGTGCGCCTGCGTTCTGATTCTGATTTTACTTCAATATTTTCTATTTATTTCCTTGTGGCTCTTCCTCTGTGTCCATGTGTGATGCGATGGGCACAGAGGGCGGGTGGGGAACGAGGGTCTGCATGAGTGTGTGTGTGGAAGACGGAAATAGTAATCTCTCAAGATGTCAGTGAGGTAATTTCATTTTTCTCTGAGCCATCAAAAGTTTGTCATTTGGCAATCACACCGTGTCAGGCTTTCTTCACCTCCAGAGGATTGCTCCATTTTACCATGAACCAATATTCACAGGAAAGGCAGGAGCTCAGGAATAGTAATGGAGTGCCACAACAGGGGAAGATTGTGCAAGTGTGTCGGTGTGTGTGTTCGCGAGCTCGATGTGTTCGTACTCCTAAACTAAATGTAGTCATCTGTTCACCAAGTATAATGTGAAACTCAGCACTTTCTAAGTTTGTCGCTACAAATGTGAAGCTTTCCTTCAAGAAGGAGCCGGAGCAGGACGCCTGGTTAAACACAGGTGTGTGGCCCGTTGTGCAGACGTTTTTGGAGCAGCACGACTTTATCAATATGCAGCGACTAAGCTCATCACACTGAGGCTTTATTACACTTTTCACTTGTAGTTCCGCAGAAATAACGCGGCATTTTCCAAAATGCGCAAGTAGAAGCTCCATTTCGGGCTGGTGGCTGGTATCACGGTGGCTGCATCCATCTCTTCCGTACGCTCTTTGGAAAAATCCCTGAAACCCCGACCCCTGCAGTGATGGATCAGGTGGCTTTATTCTATGAGAGCTTTTTAATGGCTGTACTTAGTACCTCACAGTTGAGAGGTCCATGTCAGTGACTCGAATTAGCAGGAGTGAGCCTTCACAGAGAGCTAGCAGCTACAGCTGCTCGGACACCCACAGATTGAAGCGGGGACGAGGTGAATAAAAACTCACCCCTATACGGTGGATATAGAGACCGAAGCAGTTTTTGTGGCAGACCTTTTGGGCATCTGTGGGGGCCGACTCACTGCTGGAGCCTCCAGCGGTCTCGTGGAAATGCAGTTTCTGGAGTTTCTGTGTTGGCTTCTTGTTTTTCAGCCCTGCAGGTCCTCCCTGGAGGACACACAGGCCACAACAACTGTGGCGTTGGTTGGGACGGGGATGAACACAATGTAACAGGCTGTAATTGTATCGCGCTTGCTAACAATGCCAACATAAAAGCTAGCATTGTTCCAGTGCAGACATATGCTGATTTGTGGCTTTCGTAGCTCTGAGTCTATGTATAAGGTCAGCCTGTTGTCCAATACGATCATCTCAGTTTCACTTGTGTTGGCAGAGCAGTGGAGACACGCCACTGCACAGGAACAAATGCACTTACAGGTTTATCAGCCCACAAACCTATTCTGCATTCTGAGCTTGGCTTCACATTTTCCCGCTCACTGATTTATTTTGGGATTCACCGGTTCAGTTCAGGCCCATCACAGCATCAACCCTGCGAACTGGTGAGCTTGCAGGGTTGATGCTGCAGCCACAGGACACCTTGTGGGCAGCTGAGCCCTGCCGGTACCTGTTTAACATGCACACGTTCTTACGTTCTCGTCTTAGCTCGTTCTCAACTCTTTAAAGTTTGCATGTTTTTCCAAAAATGTCGGGTGCATCCTTAATTAAAGAGTATTAATTAAAATTAAAGAGTTCAAGAGCTTTCTGTATACTGCACATCTTCAGCGCCTTTCAGGCTGTCCAAGTCTTCCTCTGCCAGCTCCTGACCAAAAATGATTTCAGGCAATTTTAGAAAATATCAACAACACTCAGCCTGTGCTGTTTCCCCACTGCTGCTCACAGGACGAGGAGGCGGTTGTGAAGGGAGGGTGGGGTTCTTCTTGAGAGGGTGCAGATCCTGTTATAAATGGACAAGCTCTTGGCACCTTTTCCCCGGGAGGAGCTACAAGGACCACAGCCCAATCCCAGTGTGCCGAGGAACCGGGCTCTGTTGGCTCAAACAACAAAATCACAATGTCCCCCCTGCCTGCCTGCACACCCACCCCACTCCACCCGTAGAGAGCTGCTGCCAAGCCAAACACTCACTGATGAAAAACAAATACAACACCGTCAGCTCGCTCCTTCACAGGCTGCGAATGACTCAGGGATTCAAACTTGTAATTCATTTTCCTCCCGAGCGGCACCTCGGACAATTGTAGATGTCACTGCAGCAGGTTAAACATATCGTACGCACATAAATCATGTGCAGAATGCAAACACCCCCCAGGACGGCTCCTGTTTAACTGCTCAACAAATGTCACTGATCTGTTTGGCTTACAATTAGCATGACATTAGCATGCCAGAGATTCAGGCAGCCTGTAAATAAATAACACAGACATATTCTTTCGAATAGCTTTCCTCTTGTGCTGTGTTGTCTTTTATAATAGCCCACGCTGAGCTCATGTGCAGCCGTCACAGAAACAGGGATCAATGTGAGAGCCACTGGAGGGTGCATTAGAGGATCCACACCAACTGGGTCCCTCTCTGTTCATACTGTATCAAAGGCATCCAATTAAGGATAAGGGTAAGGGGAGAACAATAGAGCCCAGGCTAAAGGAGTCGCTTCTGGACGAGAGTCGGTGAAACGACAGTGCTGATTCCCAGCGAGCGTCTTCCAGTTCATATCCCATCATTTCATCCGGGGCTGCTGCATGGCGGATGAGGGCCTGGCTGATTGGAAACAGAATTCATTTTGAAAACATGAATAATACCTTCTGAATATTTTTGTTTGGAGCATCCAAACTTTACACAGTAGGGAAGTCTAACAAAAAAAAGACCTTTCTGACTGGATTAATGTGGGACTGTGTCCTAAACAAACTCTGAGCATCCACCAGAGCAGCCCATCGAAGGTTAGGAAATCTAAATTATCTGCACTGAATGCCACTCTGCCTCGACTGGAAACAGTAACAAACAGGAGAACCTGAATAAAGGTGCGAATGGGTGCTTCAACTAAAGGTGGTTAGGCTTAGGTTGAAGTACTGGGTCAGCCTTCATTTAAACTACAGCTTAGGTTTAAACACTGATACTGAGTGCTTAGCTGTGAGTGCAGAATTCAAGTTTAAAAATCAATTTTCCAAGAGAGACCTCACCAAGAGGGCAGCAAAAAGTACAACAAATATAAGAAATAAAATACACCTGACATCCAGTGCAGGCAAACATCCGAATCATATGCAATAACAGATCATTAGCAGAGCAACATCAAAAGGTGTCACATTGATCAAGAGAGCTATTTTCTCACTTCTTTAAAATGGACTTAAACTCCTCCTTCGTAACCAGTTCTGACAGTTTCAGGTGCTTCTGTTGATTATTCTAGGAAAAAGGGGGCAGATATTTTTCTAATTCTGTTCTGACTCCTGGGACAACATCTGTAAAATATTGTGAGCGTGTAGGCTGTTCTGGTTTTGGTTTTAACTCCTATATGCACACAAAGAAAAAATAAGCAGTGCAACAGAGATTTATATATTAAAATCCAACCTATGGGAAAGTCAGCGGACATACAGAGACGAGCACATACAGAGAACAGTGATGCACCCGATTTCCACAGCAGTACTAAAATCTAAAGCACAGTGGGAGATGGCATCCAGCAGATCAGCATAATCCAATAAAGGTAAAAACAATGCAGAAATCAAATGTTTTAAATTTTTAAATGACAAATTTTGATAATGATACAAACATACTAGGGATGTGCACGACTAGTTAACTAGATGACTAAGATATTAGTCACCGGGATCTTCCATAATAGCTACATACATGTGAGCTGTGACCATTCAGCCTCTTAAGCAGTTTTAATCTTGAAACGTTTAGACAATACCATTGGAGAATAGTGTGCACTTGGATTTGACTGCATTAAAGAGCAGCAGACTGCTGCAATTCAAGGGTTTGTATTACTGAAGGGCGTGAACAATAGATAACTGTCATCTGCATAAAAATGGAATTCAACATTTTTTTAAATTATCACAATGGTTATCTATATATAGAAAGACAGTGGTCCTAATATGGAGCCCTGTGGAACTCTGGGAGAAAAGAAGAAGACGACCCATACTGTGTTCTAGCTGACAAGTAACTTGAAAACCCAGATAAGCCAATGTTGTGTAGTCTGTTTTCCAAGGTGGCGTGGCCAACTGTGTTAAAAGCCTTGAACAAAAAAAGAAAATGAGCAGCTCAGGATTTTTTCCAGTTCATTACATCAGTGATGTCATTGATGCAAAGCAGTTATTGTGATTCTAGACCTGACTGATGTTGGGAAAGAATTAAATCTGTCCAAAACGTCTTTTGTTAAAGACCCCGAAGAAACAAAATGTTGAGAATGTCAGAGTTTTCAGTTAAAGTCTTTTACAATAAGAGCTGGCATTGAATTTGTGGTTACAGAAGATTTTTATTATTTATCAAGATTTTTTAGGCTCATTAAGGTGTTTAGCAGTTTTTGAGAGATAAAACTCGGATTTGGTGTTTTTAATTTATTAAAGAGGCCGATCAATGTCTGAGCAATATAAAAATCAGCTAGTCTGCCTCAGATTGAGTCGCCAGAGTCCAGGTAACATTGCTTTCTTTGAGGGGAAAAACGGGGATTGTTTTGGCCCTTTGCTCTAAATTAGTGGAAGGCGGCATGCTTATCTGTAATTTTGATAAAAGCATCATAAAAGTATTTCCACATTAGTTCTACATCAGTAATGAGGTGGACTCTATTCCAGTCACAGTGCCATAAATCAAGCTTGCTCACAGAAATGCTTAAAATCTCGTTTAGAAACTATTTGTACTGTTGATTTTGGGAGCTTTGATTGTCAGCTACTGCGCCGATATCATTTGCAACAGTACCAATATTCATGTGGAGTATTGATTAAAAATAAAAGCATAAGTGATGATTTTTCTAGGAATTTTAATATTGGGTTGTATAAGATCAAAAGAGAGAAGACAACCAGTCCGAGATAAAGACTCTTTCTCGCCGTATTGTTCCTGCACCTCACAGGGACGGGGTAGTCAATAAGAAGTCAGTGCTGAAGGACATGTAGCAGGAAGAAGAAACCCGGTTAAGAAGCCGGATCAATCATTTCCTGTACGCAGAACTAGCCCGATTCAGAGTTCGTCAGAACTATTTCAAATTAAAACAGTCCACTTTTGTGTGTGTGTGTGTGTGTGTGTGCGTGCGTGCAAGTGTGTGTTTGGTAAAATTATCTGACAAAACTCGCACAACTGGCCAGTGGTCCCCCCCCCCCCCAAAAGTCGTTCAGACACAGACGGGTAGAGGCAGGTAGAGCGATGGAACGGTTCCATTAACATCGAGTCTTTGTTCTAGATTTCTGCCTGTTTGGAACCACCTGAATGGAACAGATGTAACACCAAAGTGTCTGAGACTTCATTTGAAAGAAAACATTTTCTACCTTCTGAATATTTGCCCACTTAGTTTAAACAAAACCCAACCCTAGCTCAGGATACTCCCGCAGTGACCCGGTGGATGTTACGAGGTTAAAGTTTAATCCTTTGTAGCGTTCAGCAGGACCCAGTGGAACTTACCAAACACCACCAGCCATGCTTGAATGGAAACAGTACTGTGTTCTCATCACCAAAGAGGGGGGGGGGGGGGGGGTTATTCCTGAGCC
>VUQJ01007554.1:2402-12893 GCA_015108635.1 Andinoacara biseriatus | reverse complement strand
AAACACGGCGACAGCGGAGAATTCCAGGTTTCCAGAACTCTCCGAGCGCCTATTTCTTTTTTGCAGAAAAAAAGGGCGGAGGGGGGGGGGGTCTGAAAAGCCACTAAATTGAGCAACAACGTCACAAAGTTGGCAACACTGCAGGACCCATGTGAGCAAAATCTGCTGCATGGTGGGGTAAATGGTAAATGGACTAGTTCTTATATAGCACTTTTCTACTCTAACTGAGCACTCAAAGCGCTTATACAACACATTTACATTTACCTCATTCACACAAGCGCTTCCATATATAACTAAGCGCTTTAATTAGCTAACATTCACACACATTCATACTCCAACACTTGCGTCGGAGAGCAACTCAGGGTTAAGTATCTTGCCCAAGGATACAGTGGCATGCAGGCTGGAGCAGCCAGGAATTGAACCGCTGACCTTCCGATCAGTGGGTGACCTGCTCTACCCCCTGAGCCACAGCCATGGGGCCATGTATTTACGCCATGAAATTAGCAAATCATGATATCATTTATTTTCCCGGGCAACATTTTTTTACCGGTATCATCATGAACGATCCGATATGGCCCAGCCTTAGTTGTCCCGCTCCTCTTAGTTTAAATTAAGCCACACTGGAGGGTTTCCAGCATCATGGGCCTGATGAAGGTCAAACAGGGTTGGACAGCTCTGCTGGAAGGGGCGGAGACTTTTCCAGGGTGTGGACAATGAGCTGAAGATACTGTACAGTAATTATTAATGAAAAGCATGTGAAGTGTGCTGGCTTTCTTTCTTGTTTGTGATTCATTTGTTCAGTAGAAATCTGTGTGTGTGCTAACAGACAGTGTGAGGAGGTGTGTGTTAAAACACAGGATAGCTTGCAGCCAACATTATCCTTTAAAGCTAATTCATGAATATCTGCAGATCCTCTGCACAACAACGTGTCGTGTTTGCAGTTTTGGAAATGGAAGACTGTGCTATATTTGACTGAAATCGCACACATTTACAGCTCTTCCCGCCCCTAAAACACACTCCCTTCGGCTGCAGGCTCACGTTTGCCTTCACCAGCCGCTCCCATCCACATCTCCGGCCATGAAACTTGGAAACAACTTCCAATTAACTGGATAGGATCAGCGAGCCGTGCTACCCGGGCCTGATAACATTATCCCACGTCACGCACTGCTGCCAGTGCCTGGATTATGAAATTCAAAAACGAAGCAGAAGAAAGGGCGAGGATGGAGGGAAAATGGTTGGGTGCGGGGGACGGGAGATGTGGTGGGAGGGAGGGCTGCCCTTGGGGGCTGTCATCAGTGAGTGTATAGTATATGTGGCTGTGTGTGAAAGGGAGGGTTATGTAAGGTTTTAAAGCCTCTCCACTATCACCAGAACAGAGAAGTTCAGTATGCTGGAGAGCTGCTCCAGCCTCCCGTCCACTGCCAGCCGCCCACTGATAAGCTCTTACATAACGAGCTGCGCTTCAGGTCTCTGGTGTCTGATGAGTATGTAAATGGAGGCGAGTAGAGGAGCGCTCCTCCGTTTCACACCGTAACACGCTGATGAATTGCTCCGGTCTTTTCTCACTTGAATTCCTTTCCAAGATTGCATTTCTGTTGTGTTGAGATGAAGGAGCAGAGATTAACAGCTTTGTGTTGCAGTGATTTGAAAATGCCAGAGCCGTCTTTTCCGGAACTTTGAGTATTTTTTAAATGATGAATAACAGCCTCTAACAGTGCGTTATAGGAAACAGGCTGAGGCCTTCGGGTTTAGGGGACATTATCGCCTGTTATGGAGCAACTTCAGAAACTTCAACCGGTGGCCCGGTGTGCATTGTTTGTTTGTTTGCTTTTGTTATGCCCAAGGATTTTGGTTTGTCTTGTTTAGTTGTTGTGTTTGAGTTTCTTTTGTGACGTTCTGTTTTATTTCAGGTTATAGTTGGTTATGTATCAGGATTTTGTTATCTTAGTCTTTTGTTTAGTTATTGGTGTTTGTTTCCTGTTTCCCTCACGTTGTCCTCCCCGTGGTCTGTGTTCAGGTGTTTGGTGTCACGTCTGTTATGTTTTGCTTTCCACGGTCCCTGTTCTGTTATCATTATGTATGATTTGTTCTCATGTTTTAGTCCTTTGTCTCATGTCTTTTGTGTGGTTTGATGTCCTGTGTTTTTAGAGTTTGTCATGTTCTGGTTTTGTTCCCTCTGTTAAGTTTGCGTATGCGTTGTTTTTGCCACTTCCTGTTTTATTTTGACAATCTTGTGTTCCTTGTACCTTATATTATGTTTTGCTTCCCCTCGTCTCGTCTGGTTAATTATGTTGAGCCTTGCCCCTCACCTGCTGCCTGGTCCCTGATTACCCAGTGTGTATTTAAGTGCTCAGTTTTGTCCTGTTGTCATTGGTTTTTCCCTGCTGTGTGCACCACGCCTATGTCCATGTCCATGTCCATGTCCACGTCTATGTCCATGCTCCATGCTCCATGTCCATGTCCACGCCTATGTCCATGTCCACGTCCACGCCTATGTCCATGTCCATGTCCACGTCTATGTCCATGCTCCATGCTCCATGTCCACGCCTATGTCCATGCTCCATGTCCATGTCCATGTCCACGTAGACGCCTATGTCCATGCTCCATGTTCATGTCCATGCTCCATGTCCATGTCCACGCCTATGTCCATGTCCACGTCCACGCCTATGTCCATGCTCCATGTCCATGTCCACGTCTATGTCCATGCTCCATGTCCATGTCCATGTCCACGCCTATGTCCATGCTCTATGTCCATGTCCACGCCTATGTCCATGCTCCATGTCCACGTCCACGCCTATGTCTATGCTCCATGTCCACGCCTATGTCCATGCTCCATGTCCATGTCCACGCCTATGTCCATGTCCACGTCCACGCCTATGTCCATGTCCATGTCCACGCCTATGTCCATGCTCCATGTCCACGCCTATGTCCATGCTCCATGTCCACGCCTATGTCCATGCTCAATGTCCATGTCCATGCTCCTTGTCCATGTCAACGCCTATGTCCATGCTCCATGTCCATGCTCCATGTTAATGTTATTCCACGGGTTGACTATTAAAGCTTTAATTGATCGAAGCTGTCTGCCTCTGAGTCCTGCATTGGGGTCCTCTGCCTCACCAGCCACAGCCTAAACCTGAACTGAAGCTTTGCTTCATCAGGATGTCAGTAACTAATGTCTCTCAATAATGTGTAATTCTTGTTGTAAATGAGGAAATCTCTGTGTTTACATATTTATAAACCCCTACATTAAACACAAAATGATATTATAGAAGCTATTTTACAATCCCATAAAATGATATTCACAGGTATGTAATTATTACAGTTTAGCCAATAATAACAATATCAATAATGACCATTATTTTCACAAAAGGTCAAAATATTCACTTTGAGTGTTTCCTGTCTCCCACAAGTGAGCTAGCTGATGTTAGCAGCGGGAGGCGCCTCCTGTGCTGTCAGAGGACTCACACGTGTCTTCATGGTTCCTGCAGCTGCAGAGATTCAGCCAATGACAGCGTTTGAAGTGGAGCAGCGCTCCTTTCAGACAGGGAGCGCTCTGCTTTTAGTATGTTTCATTTAAGTCAGCAAAAGCTTTTAATATTCCCATCAGTGCTCGTAAATGCTGGTTCTGTAGTGAGTTTGTGTTACATCACTGCTGATGGATGATGTATGTAATGAAGACCAAGGCGACAGTTTTGTGACCATTTAGCTAAGTGTTCATTTCCAGCTCCAGTACAGCAGCTTTGCATTTTTCACAGTTCAAAAAAAGCCCGATTACGCACTGCGCTGCTACATGCTGCGCTATTCATGCATCAGAAAGCTGGCTGCAGCGGTGTTGGAGAAATAAAGCCACAACCACCGCACGCAGCACACCAAGAGGCAGACCAGTATTAGTGATGGAGTTATGAAAGCCTGCAAATTTCAGGAAATCAGCATAAGGAAGAATCCTACTGGATGATTTCTTCCACTTGTCACTGTTGTGTTGAAGGTGGAGTGACTCATCCACTACCAGAAGCTCTTAAACTGTGTGTGATAGTTACATTGTGTATGTATTGCTGCAATAAAAGTGCTGTGTGGGTAAATGTGGTTTAAAAGCTGCGCTGTATGTTGTATTTATCCAAAAGGCCACAGATACATTTTTCGCCTCCTCCTCGTGGGTTAAATGAGTGAGTTTAACTAAGAGCTGAACTGTAAGTGACCTCTGACTTTCTTAAAGCAGCGGGGACACAAAGAGAGACACTGTCTAGTTGAGGCAGTGACACAAAAAAGTGCTCAACAAATAGCTTTAACCTGCAACTTAGCAAAATATCATATTGTAAAGGCGCTCCAATAATAATTGGTTGAAAGTGGCCGTCAGTGGACGCGATCACCAGGAAGAGCCCAGATTTCAGTGTGAGCTGAGGATCTAACAGGAGCAGAGGGAGCTGGTCAGCATGTCTCTGACACTGCCCCCTGCTGGCAGTGCACAGGACTGCGAGTTTAAACAGAGTGGCCAGAGGGAACACAGGGAAAGACTCCAAACAGCCCGGAGGTCCAAACCCGGAACCTTCCTGCTGTGAGGTGCTAACCACTGCACACCTGCACACACACACACACACACACACACACCTGCACCTGTCTGTGAGCACGCACACAGCTAACTGTCACCAGGTTAGGTGTCAGTCATTTCTCCTATTATCTCAGCATACATTTGCAGTCTTTTTAATCAGCTCTCGTGTGTGTGTGTGTGTGTGTGTATTGAAATGAGGTGCTTCGCCCCCCGAGGCGCTCGGTCACAGTTACAAATGGATTGCCATCCCACTCGGCTTTGTGTCCCGCGCTGCCTCCCAGAATAAGCTGTGCAGCTCAGTCTGCTGTCCCTTCCTATTTCATCCCAGCACTATTCAGCTCTGGTAAATATTGGCCTAGCAAAACGACACCGAGTGTTCAGCGAGGAGAGCGGGAGAGATCCGCTTCAAATGGAAATGCTGTTCTGGTTCGCCAGGTGCAATAAATGTGGAGGATTTCATCTTGGCTGCACAGTTAATCAAACAGATATGAGTTCATACAGGAGCTCAGGACGGGTTCAAAACAGGCCAACGAGCATTCAGGGTGCAGATCTTCTAAAACAAAACAATTTGAAATCGGGTCTTTAGACTTTTCACCCTGTGTAACGATGTCAGGTGCTCGCACACATTTTCTTCAGTCAGCGCTGCAGCTTTTAATGCACACTGCCACCATCGTTTTATCCAAACTCGCCTCCTCGCCTCCAAATGTGAAATTGCACACTGTAAAACGTGAACAACTCATACTTTACTGGGTTCAAGCATAACCAGTTTCCAGGTGTTCTAGCTCACAATGCATCTGGTCAGGTGATCTCAGCCATCTGGCTGGAGCAGAAGTGCAGGATACGAAGATATGAAGGGTTTCAACACAAAGAGCAACACTTGAAAACAAAGTAATGTTCATGGCAACCAGTTAAAAGTAGCTGCATGCAGTCAGTCAGTGACAGTGTAAAGAGAACTGCAGGAGTGCAGTCCAGATGACTTCCTGCATGTCTTTAAATGAGGGGAATGGTTGGAAGAAGCTGGCCTTGAAAACCTTCTGACTGGATTCTCTGTGATGTGAGGCCGGCTCCTCAGAGCCAGCAGATGTGAATCTCTCTGAGCTGCTTTGATAAATCATCTGTTTTTCTCTGAATTTCTGTCATCTTTGACATTCAATTCAATTCAATTTTATTTATACAGCGCCAATTCACAACAAAGCGTCACCTCAAGGCGCTTGAAGCTCAACTTCTTCACAATCTGCAGCCACATTTTCTCCAGAAAAACTGCGACATCATCACATGGTGCATTTTCCATCTACAGTCACAGACCCAAACACATATCCTGCAGTTACCCAATCACAGCCACGCTTGCAGTTTATGGCTTTAGTGAAGCTGATGACATCAAATTTAACTGAAGATAAATACCATGCAGCAGTACAGCTGCACAGAAATACACAAAGTGAGGCTGTGAGATGAGTTTAGAAATATTGATGAATTTTCATGCTAGTGTGTGTTTATGTAGGCTGGGACTGAGCGTGGACACACTCACACATATGTGTTTAGTACATGTCGCATGTTTCAGGTGATCTCAACCTAAAACTGGTGAGGCTTACAGCCAGGCTCAGTACTGATGTACCCAGGGTGGTGTAAGTGCTGCAGGGTGGAGAGGCCTTCATCTGCGAGTGAAATGCTGCCTCGTGCCGTCTGAGGCTGCAGATCTGCTGTTTACGGAGGAAACGGTGTCCTTCACAGGAGGAGCTGAGACTGCTTACAGCTGCTTCATCAGTGTGCTGGAGTATCTTCTGTATGGGGTAAAGCTTTGCTGTGTCACAGCTGTGTGGTTAATCGTCTCTTTTTTCCGTCTCTTGTGTCCAGCAGAGAGCTGCTGAAGACGCTCGGCATCACGACAGAGGAAGAGGAAAGAACTGAGACTCTCAGAGAATCCAGGCTCGGTGGCACTCGGCTTGAAGAAGAACATCTGTACTAATCAGCAGGAACCATGGATTTTGTAATGAAGCAAGCTCTAGGTGGTAAGTACCCAACTGCAGCCCTAAATGCACTTCCTGAAAATTCATTGGAGTTGGAGATATTTTCTTTTTAAGATACTCTGGAAATTTACTAGCAGATATCTGGATATGCAGTTGCAGGCTTTCTGGTTTCTCTTTGAAGCCCACCTGTAGTCCAGGTATTATTGACCAGTCACGTTTGAGCCGCCATGGCTGCATGTGGGTGGTCCACATGGGCAGCAAAAGCCTAAAGTGAAAGCATTAGATAACGATCAGCTATCAGCTGACAATGATTTAGGCTTTTAGTGGTTTTAAAAGATGTACCTGCTTTTATAAATATGAATGGATGGGTTGGAATCTTGGGATACACTAGAAACTCCCAAAGATTGTTCATTGCCTCCTGAGGCTGTTTTAGCAGAATAGCCAATGGCTCATCTCATCCTGGGAACGTTTCCTGGATCAGAAATCCTGCAAATTCTCCAGAAAGCTGCAAAAAGGCAGGGGTGTGTTTGCAGACACATCCTCATGGGAAGATGTTTGGAACTGTTTGTCGGTGAAATGCATTCACAAGTTCAGGATGCATCCTCCAGAAAACAGGATGCTCATCTTGTGCACTAACTTCTTCCTTGGTCCTGTTCCTATTAAAATGCAGCTTTCGTGTTTTTACTACAAACAAAAAAGGTGTCGGGATTCCGGCCTCGTCTCTTTAACGTGCTCACTCACATCTGTAGAAGCTTATGTCAGGAACCATAAACGGGCCTCTGTTCATGTATGTTATGTTTTTATTGGTTTACCAGTTTGCAAATTGATTATTTATCTTAAAAATATTTTCACACTTTGAGTGAAATTTGTTGATGTCACGAGGAACGTTTCAGTGTTCGGGTGGACTGCTTGAGGTGGAGCTGGGCTCGCGTGTAGATTTATCTCCTAATTGCTTTAAAATATCTCACATAAATAAGCATCATTTTTTCAAAGGCATGTCCGGCCGCAGCAGACATGCACACTCTGTTTTTCCGGTATTTTTGTCTTTAAAAAGAAAAATAATGATAATTTGGCGTGTAGTTTATTTCACTCAGGAGCTGTCACCATGATTACATAGTTTTATCCTCTTAGTTGCATTTTCCTTCTAGTTCTATATTCTTGACCCAGACCCTCATTTACAGCCAGGTGGCTCCAGCACCTTCACTGAGAGAGGCATTAAATAAGGCCAGGTGAATGTTCTTGTAAGTGAGGGTCCTCCAGGGGTGCTGAGGTCATGTCTCCTTAAATCAGCCCTCTCATCAGGTTCAGTGACCAGCAGCCAGAATGAAATGAGATTTATTCCTTTATAGCTGCACCTGCCCTCTCCCAGCTCTCATTTATATCTGCTCCATCCCTCCTTTTTCCTTTCTTCTGCTCAGTTTTCATCCAATCGATTCTTCTGTGCTTATTCCGTTGCTCTGAACCTTCTTCTCCTTGATCTCATTTCTCTCACGTGTTCCTTCCTTCCTTTCTCGTGAGGGAGCTAACGTTACCGGCTCTTCGTATGGGCACATCCATCCTTCATGTTAGAGCCGAGACTCGATTCAAAATTTTAATCGAGTTATTTACTGTGAGGCAGCAGTGCTAACCATAGTGCTAACCGCAGTGCTAACCGTAGTGCTAACCATAGTGCTAACCGCAGTGCTAACCGTAGTGCTAACCATAGTGCTAACCGCAGTGCTAACTGTAGTGCTAACCGTAGTGCTAACCACCGCGCCACCGTGCTACGTGAGTTTCCTCCGGGTACTCCGGTTTCCTCCCACATTTGTAGCTTCAACTACTGTATACAACAGTATACAGTACAGTATACAGTCTTTTCGAAAGTCCCATCAGAACGTTTTTTTAAAGCTAAAGTTGTCCCTCAGTGGACCAAGAGAAGTGGCTTCATCGCACATCGTTGTTGTTTGCGGATGTGATGTTGCTGGATATTTTGTACGATTTCTGGAGCTGTGGTCTTTGGGTGGAGCACACTGAAACAGTCTCCATGAGTTAGAGACAGACCTGTGAATAGCTGCCAGGTGTCCCTTTGTGTAAAGGTTAGGTGTCCCTTTGTGTCCCCCCTCAGTGTATGGGGTTCCATTGGTGTCAAAAATAAGTAGAAGTAATATATCCATAAAGCATGACGACCATAGACATCAACCAAAGACACATAGCAACAACATAGACCAACAACATGCACACATACTACTTATCTTTGACACAAAGGGAACTCCATAAACGTGTTCGTTCCTGCTCTGAATCCGGACGTTTTGATGCGGGAGTCTGTGGAGACGTGTGGAGCCGGCCTCTGCTGGATCTTAGAGGAGTTCTTCTGTTTTCCTCTTGTTTTTCCCATTGCTCCGTGGTCCCAGTTCAGACGCTAATGTTAGCAGTGGACATCCCACTGCAGGTCAGCAGTGGTCCTTGAACCTGTCTGCAGTTTTCTTTCTTTGGACTCTTGGGTGGGCAATGACCGCTCCAGACCAGGAACACCCTGTGACACGTGCTGTTTGGGCGTCCTGTGACTCTGTGTCCTGGGTTTGAATCCACCATCTTGGCTGTGGACGTTCTGTGTGGGGTTTCCACGTTCTCCCAGTGTCTGCGTGGGGTCTTTCCAGGTTTCCTCCCACAGTCCAAATACACTCAGTTAGTGGGGTTAGTTACCTGGTGACTCTAAGCTGCCCACAGGTGTGAATGTGAGCGTGTTAGCGCTGCAACTGGCTGCCGACCTCGACCAATGGCAGCTGGGATAGACCCCTCCCTCCTCCCCATCCTGAAAAGGATAAGTGGAAGAAGACGGATGGACGGATGGAAATCCTACGTAAGTATTAGTTGTAGTTTTCTAAGTGAGGTGGAAGTGGTCGTGATTTATTCACTGATTTATTAGCCCTTTGGAAACGTGTGAATTCTCCGCCCGTGGAAATGATTAAATCTGCTCCAGAGTAACTAAAGTTTGATGTTTCGTGCGCACAGACACACACAGAAGCTAATTTGATTTAGATGTGTAGTAAAACACAACAAGCACATGAAAACCACACCAACTTTGTCTAATCCAGCCTGACGCGCTCTCAGGCCGCGCTTCGCTGATGTCATTAGTTCTAGGACCTCCTGAGCATTTCATCGGCGCAGACTGAGGTATAGATTTCAGCTGCAGGCCTCGGTTTGTGTTTACTGGTTATTTAATTACAAATCACATTCATCAGAGTTTCCATGTGTTGGATTAATCGGTCCAGGCGGTGTGATCGATCCGTGGACCAGGCGGTGAGCAGAGCCACAGGGAGGGAGCGTCCCCCCCTCAAATATCCAGACTGTCCCTTCGTCACATTTAATCCTCAATGAAATGAGAGCATATTCAAAAACAAACCAGCGCATCTATTTGTGTCTTTCATGTTGACTCAGACATTTAAATAGGCAAAAATATCAGGTGAGATTTCAGGGAAAACTGTGCACATATATTAGCCGTGTGGATATTTGAAATTTGTCATTTACTCAAACGATAAGATGTGAAGAGCGAGTCTGCTGCCATCAGTTCATTGGTTTTGTGCGTCATGTGGATGTTTCTGTCTTTCAGAGGAAATCAAACATGTGAACGTCGTTTCTCATAAAGAAGAGATGTTCAGATGTTCTCTGAAGGAGCCGCGTGAACCGGTCCTGACCGTGCAGGTCAAGCTTCCCTTCTCATTTCCTGTGCAGGCGTGATGGCGATAAGGACACAGCAGTGACAGGAAGCCGGCGGGCACGGCGATCAGTCGATCAGACGCCACAAAAAGAACCGCGCGGTTTTTGGCCTCAGAGCACTTCAGCAGGGTGTGTGTTACTGACAAAGGGTTAAACAGGCAGCGTACCCGCGCCCCCCCCCCCCCTCTGCTGCCCACACAGCTGATCGATGGGCGAGTCCAGACACTCTGAGTTATGAGGGCCTAATTTGGCAATGGAGGTAATCCATTATTAAAATGAGCTTCA
>VUQJ01007553.1:2651-19989 GCA_015108635.1 Andinoacara biseriatus | reverse complement strand
GGTGTGTGGGTGTGGTGGGGGGGGGGGGGGGGGGGGGGGGGGGGGGGGGGGGGGGGGGGGTTCCCATGATGCTCTGAGTGTTTCTTTTCGAGTCAGGACATTTCACTCTCGCTGCGTTCATACACCACTCTGCATTTAGTCATTAGTATGTAATCACTGGCTCTCTTCCACAGCATGTGGAATATGATGATATATATATACATATATATATTTTTTTTTAATTAATTTATTTTTTCTTGAATATGACTTTTGTTACCTACAGTAAGTATAACCAAACCATTTTCCTTCTGTGGTCCCTCAAAAAGGATTCTTTTTCTTCCATTTGTGCTCACTTGATTTCACATCATAGCACCGACTGTTAAAGAAAAAGAAATTAGCTGTCATCATGGATTTTCTACCTTCCCGTGGCGCTCAGCTCTAACTGCTGCCTTCCATCGTTCTCCCATCGTCCTTCCCCAGTTTCCAGCCCTCCCATGCCCACGTGACACTGAAACATAATTTGCTCATTTCTTTTCCTGCTTGTCAATAAAAACATTGCCAGCTGTGATACTTCCTGGCAGGCTGCCATGTTGATAATGCCAGAAATTTACTCACCATAAAAAGTTAATGAGCAAAGAAGATGCAGAGCTGCAATAAAAGAGGTTTGTGCCTCGGTCAGACCTAAAATAATTTTATTATGAGTAAAACAAGCAGTGTCTGATTAGGCTGTACACAGAAAGTCATAAAGACACAAAAGAGTGAAACATTCACCATTTTCACTCCAGTTATTTCTACTATATACCTGAGTAATGTCAGCGATTCTGCTGCCAAAAGTATGAATAAGTGAAGAAGTGCGGCCCTCTCAAATGTCTGGAGCATAAAACATTCATTGTGTGTTTATTTTGCAGGAATAAAAGAAACTGTACAATTTTTCTTTCACATGTCCGGAGTATAGTCTTTCAGCCCATCCAGTCTATTTATGAAACTGGTTCACTGGCCTGTCCCAAAATTTACCAGCTGGTGGCGGGTGTTAATTTACCACCCAACCACCAAACGACTATTTTCAAACATACCAGTGTTCTGTATTCCTCTCTGGCATCAGCTGCACCCACTGCTAATTTCATCATGGGAAATTATCCATCTTTCAGCCCAAAGGGCATCCTTCCTTCATGCACCACTATCTGATGTGCACAAAGCACTGATCTCACTCTCTAATGAAAGGTCTGGAAGCTGGTAGCATTTTATTTGGCTCTGTGATTTATCTTCACACGTGGCGTGCCAGGTCATGATTTTCAAAAAGGCAGCTTCACAGCCAGGGGTGATAGTGTTGACCCCTGCTGTTCTGGCTCATCATGATTGATCAACTCAAACTCTAATGGGTTCTCTACATTAACTAAGCCAAGCCTTGCACTGATGCCTAAACACATATGTTTGGGCAGAGATGCGATATTCATGTTCAATAGAGTTACGTGTCACTGCAGCTTGCTGTTTTTGCTATTAGATCAGCCTCAGTGTTTACTAGCCTCTGTCTTTGAGCCACATCAGAACTGTATTGCCAGTGTTAAGATACTGCAAACCCAACATTTTCTGGAGTGCACACTAAAGCTTTCCACTGACACTGAAGGAATCACACCTATATGTAATTATACATTTATTATTTGTACATTTGTGCAAATAAATTAAACTGTGAAAAGTGCTAAATATGAGGATGCTGAAAAGAATGATGTTAAGCACGCACGATTAGTGTTTTTTCTCACATGACCTGTAGCTGTCCTGCCATGCGTTATTTGGAAAGTAATCTATATTCGGAGAAAGGAGTGTTTCCAGCTGATTAAAGGCCATCGTCTTTTAGGAGAGCAGGTTAGATTTAAATACTAGTCAAGAGAACTCTGCTCTTCACCAGCCTGTGGATCAAAGTCAGCCTGTCGTGCACCCTGTTACCCCGTATGTTTGGAGCGTCACTGATCTTGAATGGTCTTTTCAGTGTTTCATTGTGATACAAGTGGAATGTATCTCCTTCCTTCCAGTCTCAGGGTGCTGGATTTGGGGTGAAACCCTCCATGCATGGTAAGGAGCTTTCTTGATGTCAGTGACTTCTATTTCTTCTATTTCCAGCAGGTTATCCGACAACTGGCAGGGTGAAGGTTAGGACTTGCCTTACTCTCTGTAGGTACTCTGTGGCTTCCTGTCAACAGGAACTAAATTTGATCACATGATCTAATTATCGGTGGGTGGGCATATAAGTTGAATGTTTTTGTAAAATGTGATTATGTGAAGTCTGAAAAGTTTTTTCAGAAGCGCTCTAGGTGTGCGGGCTGCTATCTTTGTTTACTTTGTTTTTTTTGTCCAACACCCTTTTTTTTTACATTTTTTGGATGCGCGTTCTTTTTCTTGTTCTTTGTAGGTTAGGACTTGCCTTACTAGCTTTCCTAGCGGTCTCTTCATGATTTCCATTTGCCTGTGGGGTCCCAAGGTACTTGTAGTCGTCTTCAGTGTCTGCAATGTTGCCCTATATATTACTAGCTGGTTAATAACAAAACTAAATAAAAGCCTGAAAGTACAATAACATTACCACTGAAAAATGGATTCGGTTAACGTAAGCATTATTTAATCAGGTGGACTCTATGAGATGAAAAATGAGCAAAGCACAAAAAAATCAAACATTTACAAATTTATAAAAAATAATGAAAAAACATCAGAAACAATCAAATTACATTATAATTTATTATTAAGCAACAGACCAGACTGCCTTTAGTGAACTCTGCAGAATAAACAATAACTGAAGGGCCACATTGAGGCTATGCATTTTATATTTAGCTGTCTTATGATTTTCCAGTAATCTGCTCTAGACTATTTTTAAAAATGTGTAAAAAACTGAAATATTTTGGAAGCTGAAGTGCCAGAAAAATACTGTAAAAAAAACATTTTGTTCTGTATTTTTTACCTTCCTCTGAAGGCCTGATTTACACTTCTGTGTTGGGTCTTTGAAGGGCCTACGTACATAACTACAAACCACTCTGAACTCTACGTGCAACCTACAACGTAACCTGAAGTGCATCTCTCGAGAAATGTAACTACGCATTGAATCAACGCAGCCCACAAGGCTATGTATGTAAGCCCTGCAAAGACCTGACGCAGAAGCATAATTCAAATAATTCAGGCCTTAGATACGTATAGGAAGAGGAGTGCACTCATTCGGGAGGGTCTCAAAGTAGAGCCTCTATTCCTACACATCAAAAGGAGCCAGTTGAGGTGGTTCAGGCACCTGACTAGGATGCCTCCTGGGGCCTCCTGGATGAGGTGTTCCGGGCACGTCCTACCGAAATGAGGCCCCATGTCAGACCCAGGACACGCTGGAGAGCTGTATCTCGGCTGGCTAGGGAGTGCTTCTGTGTCCCCCTGGATAAGCTGGAAGACTTGCTGGGGAGAGGGAGATCTGGGTTTCACTGCTTGGGCTGTGCCCCAGCACCAGGCCCCAGATAATTGGAAAACAGTGGAAGGATGGATGGTATAATAAAAATTATAAATAAAAAGGTTCCCACCAATTTTATGGTAAAAACATCCATAACGACACAACATACGTGTTATTTAATAAACAAATCCATGTAAAATTACAGATTTTTTTTTTTGTGTAACTCACTGCATGAGATTTTAGACATGTATAATAATTATCATTTATAATTTAACATTTTTATCTTTAAAACAAACATGACATATTCATGGAAATACGTTACACTTGTGATTGTATTTTCCGGTCATTTTGTGTGGAAAAAGATAATTTTCAGTAAAAAAAAATTTAATATTTATTCACAGGTCCTTTTTTCACATCATTTTACATTAGACATGTAAATTCAGTTGTTTTTTATTTTATTGACATTTCACATATTTAAAAATAACAGAAAATATCTGTAAAATTTATAGAAAAAATTCAGTTAAATTTATTTTTGTGTCTGAAACTTACAACTTTGGGTCCAGAACTGGCCATGATTGACCAGAGAATGTGAAAATTGCAGAGGAGAAGGGCATAAATTTTGTACTTTTAACTGTATTTTGGTTTTATAGATATCCTACTCACAAAGACATGTCCTACAGCCCTACAACAGAGAAATTCCTTCTTAGGTTATTAGGCAACACTACAGCCCAACATAGCCCAGCATTTAAAATTGCGCTGTATGTGGCACATGATGTAAAACCTGCAAACATGTTTTAGATCAATATTTTTGGAACATAGCTTACAATTTTACTTTTTTAGTTCGTTCTTACCACTTTCATTAACCCTGTGTTCAAATGCATCAGTTTCCAGGTTGCACTGTGTGCTCATCACCACATGTAAAGTTACTGATTTCCTCATGAACAGTGGAACAGCTGATCATAAAGAGCTAAAAGCAGAATGAATTATGGGCTTTTATCAAGTGGCTTCAAATTAATAGTAATGTTCTGTATCTGCAGATGACAATTTGCTAAGCGTGGTAATTTCTGTATCTCATCGTAATATTAGATTTTTTTGTATCTCCCATTTATTCTAAGAGTATTTAGGAAGCCGTGTACAGATGGGTATGTTCAGATAAAAATGACAGAAGTGCTTTAAATATAAGGTTGGTGTTCCTGTGATACTCATGTTTATTCTGCCTCAGTGACTGTGCTATATCACATTGCTGTAATGAGGCTGCCTTGTATGAGTTACCAGTCACCTCTGGCCTTCAGGAGATTCTCAACTATTTCCTTTCTAATCCTCATTCCACACACCGTCTTCCATCTCATTACACATGCTGAACATGGCACCGCCTGACTGACATAAACACACAGGTGTTCAGACACATGCACACACAGACAGACAGACTTTTGTAGAGACACACACACACAACACCTCTGGAAAAATACTGACTAAAATATGGAACTTGTTACTGTAAGCCTGCTTCCAGTTGCAGTATGTTAATCAGGTGTGGGCAAGAAAATATAATTTGATTTATTTGAACAGGTTTCTAAATACTTTGAGCACCCAAAATCTCCAGGAGAAATAAGTCAACGACAATTGTCTAATATCATCTACAGCACTTGAAGGAGATACTGCTCAGCTACATTTTTTTAAACTGTAGAAAAAAAATATATAATTTTCTCATCTAGAGTCAGGTCTGTCTTTTTCATAATGGACTTTTAATCTAATTTGCAGTGATCACCCACCGGCAGCATTCCTGAGGAGGTGAACAATACAGTCACTATGGAAACTGGCAGTCCTGATGCCAGAGGCCTGCTGCAGGACAATACAACCTCCTAAACTTCAAAAACTGCTCAGGAAAAGTGTGAGTTCGATAAAGAGCCCAAGGCATTAACTTGGCCTCCAAATTCCCTAGATCCCAAATGATTGCATCATCCAGAACAAGCACAGTTCTCGGAGGCTCCACTCCACAACCCAGAGGAACTGACTGTCAAAGCTCCAGTGCCACCGGACATGCCCACAGGTCCACAGGTTGGAGCTAATTTTGGGGCACGTCATTATGCTGGCAATTTTAATTTTATGGCTGATTAGCCTGTGTAGATCCAAACTTCCATTTTAGTCAGAAAAATCATATGGAACAGATTATGAAGTCAATGTAGTGTTTAAACAGAGCTAATATCAGTCACTTAACCGCTGACCTTGTGTCACTCTGCAGGGACAGAAAAAGCCCTCCCTGAAAAAACAAATGCTTGTTATTATGTTAAATCTTAGATACAGTATGCATTAGCCACTGAGCACTCAGCTGGAAAGTATTTGGGTCTGGGTTAGCGGGGGCAATAGTCTAAGCATAAATGCCGAGATAACACCTCAAGCTCTTTCAGGGGCATACTGAAGGATTCCTGAGCCAGCCCAGAATAGCAGTCTGTGTGAAACTTCTCCCCTAGGAGCAATTCTCTTCAGATAAGTGAGCCAACTCAACTGGCTCCTTTTGATGTGGAGGAGCATCTGAGCCCCACTAAAATGACTGAGCTTCTCACCCTATCTCTAAGGGTGAACCCAGACTCTCTCCCGAGGAAACTAATTTCTGCTGCTCCTATTCAAGATCTTATTCTTTTGGTCACTACACACAGCCTGCGGCCATATGTAAGGGCAGGAAATTGACAACTCACACAACAGACAGTGCCTGCATCATGAAAGACATACAGTCCATACTTACCCTACGTGTGTAAAAGCCCCAACTCATCCAGCTGATGCACAAAGTCATCCTACCATTGCTAGAATATGGCCAACATGCTTGTATGTATGGCTTACAATGTTGGCGCATGCTCCCCTGAGACGATGGATAGTTTCCTGAAGGATCTCTTCCCAGATCTGGACCAGGGCATCAGTGAGCACCTGGACAGTTTGAGATGCAACCTGGCGTCATCAGATGGACCAAAACATAATGTCCCAGAGGTATTCTATTGGCTTTAGATCAGGGGGAGCATGGGGGCCAGTCAATGGTATCAAGACCTTCATCCTCCAGGAACTGCCTTCATACTCTCACCACATGAGGCCGGGCATTGTCGTCCACCAGGAGGAACTCAGGATCCACTGCACCAACTAGAGGATATCCAGCCCCAAAGGCCACCCTCATTCAGTTCAATTCAGTTTTTCCCTCCTGGCATCAGGAATATATTAAATATATTAAGCAATTTAAGTTGAAGTAGCGGCCTGGGTGAGTGCGGATTTTAAACTACGTGCTAGTTTTTGAATCGTGTTGATAGACCAAGTAAAACCAGAGTTAAGATTAAATTAATAATATATAATAAACTTTTACAAAAAATTTTAATCATAAAATGACAGTTATTTTACTTCAGCTTTTTAAACCTTGGAAAATTATGGGCATGGACAGGAGAAGCTATGTGTTATCTCGGTGATTCATTGCTCAGAGAGTGACATGTTCGTGAAACAGCCAACGTTGAAATCAGCTGAGATGCCTGCTGAGGGCGGGTTTGTTGCGCCTGGCATCACTTCTTTTTTTAATTATGTTTTTAGAACCATCTGTAGTGTTTAGTGAGACTTAGAAAGCTCTGTCAACATAATTGCTATCTGTCTAAATTAGACCCTATACTTGCACATGGTACTTATGTTTTTTAAGAAAAAAATGCTATGTGTTGTTAGGGCCAAACAAAGGCACATTTGATAGCTTAAGAAAGATTAAATCTTCTGAATGAAAACAATATTTACACAGTCAATATGAAAAAGGAACTCAGGGTCACAAAGTTTACCCAGCTTGCTGTCTCTTCAGAGTCTCTCTCCGTTAGTCATCACAGCTGTCAGCACTACATCCAGGTACTTAATGAAGAAGGGGTCTGTTCTGTCACCTCTCTGTCACCCACTCCATCCACTATCTCTTAATCAGGAGGGAACCTGTGTGGGTATAACGTGAACATAAGTCTTTTTTCTAAATCTGGGATCCAGGTTGACAGGATAGGTCATATTTCCCTTCAATCAAAGGAAGTCGACACACACGTGGGACAGACACACATTTGAATTCACCAGCATCGGCGTCTTCCAGAACAGCTAATATTTATGTAAATGTGCATTGCTATGAGAAGACAAATGTAGCCATCTGCCATGACACAGATGATTGGACAAGTTAATTGAAGTTGCAGTAGTCTTTAATAAAACAGAAAATCAAAATTAAAATGTGCTGGGGCTCTCCAGTTGTGTGCCCAACAATCCATTAAATGAAGAACGCACTACTTATGGTCTCAATGACTCTCCTAGTTCTTTTTTTTTCTCCCCAAGTTTGAACCTATTTGTTAAACATGAATGCACATGCAGCCATTTTGTGTGCGACAGTGCTAAAAGTAGCAATGACAAACATCAACACTATAGAAGTCCCACTTGTGAGGTTATTGCCCTTCCTCCTCAGCTGTCTACTGGGTCTAATTAATTCACTGGAATTATATCTAACTCTATTAGCGGTTATGTCCCCCCATGTTTACCTAATGGGCTTCTTCTTCCTCTTTTTCCCGAGCTGTCTGTTATTCTTCACCCTATCCCTCTGTATCCTTGTGTCCCTGAGGATGTGATTAGGTTTGTCCACAGTACAGGTGGGAAATCACTTGTGTTGCTTCCGGTATGTCTACAGTGACAGATTAGGGCCCAGGAAGCACCAGCACCTAAATTACTTCGGCAAGCCAACTCCAAGGAAAAGCCAAGAAGAAGGAGGAAGAGGGAAGGGAGACAGATGAGACACAAGAGCAAAAGGGGAAGGAACAGGAATACGTAGGAATGAGAGGACCTGTGGGATGTGAAAATTGAAAAACTGAAAGAGATGGCAAGGAAAGCAAGATGGGTGACAAAAAGAGATGGCGGGAACAGGAGGGTGATTTTAATTTATAGACGTGGAGTCAAGGATGGCATAGCAAAGAGAAGCAAAACGACAAAAAAAAAAGAAAAGAAAAAGGAAAGGGGGGAAAGGCAAAATAAGATAACTAAAACAAGAATATAAATATAGAATACAGAACAAACTCCATGAATTGGCACTCCAGCTGACTTCAAAATGAGAATATTGTAGAAAGGATGTAATATGTAATTTAAGTTAAACCTGATAAATGTGCTGTTTGACATATTTCTCACACTTTGTTTTTAACGTCCAGAATAAATTAATACATCATCAGGCTTGATCAGACATCCACTCTGTACACAAGCTAGTATCACCTATTCCCATTTTCTAAGATTTTTCTGGCCTTTGATATTTCGACAGCACAGTAGGGCAGACAGGAAGGGAGGGACAGAGGGGGGTGGCAGGAAACTGCAGAGAGAGAATCAAACCCGGACCCCTGCAGTAGCCTTTCAGCATATGGGTTGTCAGCTCAACCCACCCAGCTATGTCTGCACCCATTATTCCTTTTCTTTAGATATGAACACGTTTATGTGCTTTATGTCTCAGTTGTTGCCTGATGAACCCACTTTTGTGAACATACAGCAAACATTTCAACATTGATTAACTGTCAGCTTGGCTTTGTGAAAGACACAACCTCACCATCTGCTAAACGTGTTTTTACTTTTCTCATAAAGTTGTGATGCTTCAATTTGATTTCATTTTACCTGATGAAGGGACAAAATCAAACAATTCGTGCACACACAGTTCCCTGCAACTTTCATTTAAGAACTTGTAGCCCTTCACTCCCAATTGCGTAACGGTTTTTAAATACATTTAGAATTGCAACCACATATGATAGAGCAATAATTCTTTTTGCATATAAAAACCAGAGGATTTACACATACATATCATGCATTCAACATGTCCCAGAGCGCTGTAGCCTTCCTCTAACGGGTTCACAGAAATCACGTAAAAACCGCCAACAACAAAATGTACTCCATGCACTTTACAGTTTTCATTAGCATGTACAGCTGTGGCATTTCTGTATCTCTCATAATATGTAGATACAAAAAACTGTTTTCAGTTTCTTTGTGGGTTACTGCACTTTTAAGCTACTTTCTGTAGTTACTATGGATTTCTTTCACACACATCATTATAATTAGGCTTATGAAGATTCTATTGATGTATAGTGAGTTAAAATATTCCACAAGATGGTACTACAGCATGTATAACTGTAAAGATATGGTCTGGCAGATGTTTTCTATTATAGGTCATAAAGGGTTATTAATCAATAGTAAACACTGACAAAAGATGGAAAAGTTTTGGAATCCTTTTGGACTTTGCTAGCTATTGTTGCTCTTGTTGACACTGGGCAAGAGAAAAAAAAAGAAGCTAATGACACACGAGAGGCAGTAAATGCATAAGAGGGTCATCTATGCAGCCGGAGTCTAGAATGCCCATTAGCTACTAAACATCAGCTACAAAGCAATCAGCAATCAGCAAATTGCTGTGTATATGGACTGGGATAAAAAGAGTCTGGGTTATGTTTAAGTTATGTTAAATTCATGATAAAGGCACCAGTTTATTGCTTGAACTACAACCCCAACAATATATGGAAATACTCAAAGCCTGACAGGCCCACATGGCTGGTTGCAGATGTAAAACCAGGACTGAAAAATCAATATTAGTTCATTTTAATCAATGGTCAGTTGGACAAGGCATTCGCTTTGTAACTGAGGCATGTTGGTTCACATGTACCTGTTAACCTGTTATCAGTCCTGTTTTTGCCTTTAAACATAAAACAGCAACATGTCTAAAACACATGTAGTTGTGTTCCTATAATGGCTAGCTGTGCTCTGGGTGTTTCCACTTTGGTGCTCAGTGCACGATGCTGCTTGCTGTGCATTGGTTCATTAAAACGGCCCCTTTTGTCAGACTTTGTTTCAAAGCTGTGTGCACCACTCCTTTATCTGCTATTAATCTCAGCACTTAGCTGGGTTCACAACACCACTGACAAATCACTTCATTTACTCACAGCCAAATAACAGAACACTATCTATAATTTCACACTCCTCAATAACCGTCGCGAGCTCCCTCAGGTAAAATGATAAACAACTGCACCACATTTCTAAATCACAAATTTCTGCTTCTTCAGCTTGTTGCTCTTGCCTGACGGTTTGCACTTAGTAGTGAGAAACAGGCCTCACTGCACATTTTCTTTTTCATTTGCTCCTCTTCTCATACTGTCAGCGACAAAGAGTAATGACGGCCAAATCAAATGATGATACTTCAGGAGGGACATCACTCCCACGGGAGGATAACTGAAACATATGATCCTGCATGACAGAAAGCACACTTGTGTGCGTGCAAACAAAAACACACATCTGATGAGATATTGAGGGTTGTGTAGCAATTTCATTGATTCCTGGCTTCCATAATAGCAACTTTTCATTTAAATGGAAAGTGTGATTGTCTTACACAATTGTGATGTATGTAGCGCTGATGTAGCAGAGGCATGAAGCCCTCTTACTGCCCTCTTACTGGGGTGGGGTGGGGAGGCACATCCTTTGATCACTTTACCTTGGTTTTAATTCATCTCTGTCAGCTCTCTGTTCATTTTAAATTTGGCTACACTCTCAGAAAATAAAGCGCGTTCTTACAATGAGTTTGGTCCCTTGTGGTTTGTACCTTGCAGAGACCAATCATAAACCTCTGGAGACAATTTTGTGCCTTAATGTAATGGTGCAAGCACTCATTTTTACAAAAAAAAAAAAGGTTTAACGTTATTTTTATAATATTTTACAGTTTAATAATAATTTCATAGTTCATACACTTACAAATAGACTGGCATTTGTATAACACTTTTCTTACTGCCCACCCTGAGCTCAGCCACCATGCACAATAAGATCCAGCACCTTCTTTAATATTTTGCCCAATTTGTATTTGGAAGACAAAGTGTGAATTGATATTGCGCCTTGAAATCTTGATGAAAGACATGCAAATGTCATCACATATCAACCTTGAGGAGGTCAAATATTTAGACCTCGGGAATCATTCTTGTAGACGGCACATGCAGGGACAGAAATGGACTTTTACTGTACCCCTATTTCTGAAAATGTCAGTTTAACATTAAGCATTATTGGATGTATAACATTTCTGAAATTTCCCTGTTGCCTTCACCTTTCTGACTTTTATGTCTTTAGATTTCTGCTGCAATTAGCAAAGCTTCCTCAGCTTAATTGTGAAAAAGTGAACTGAAATGACTGAATTTTGTCTACATTTCACCTAACCAGTCATCCATCTGGTTTCTAAATGAGCACCACGGGGGACAGGCGTCATTGCCAGCATGCTCTGAAAGCTTGTCTTTTTCTTATTCATTAAACTTTTTAGATTTGTTTTTGTCAAGAATATAACAAGGACAAGCTAAGTGCACAAATATTTGTCTCTGGATTTTTTGTGTGTGTGCTGTTATATATTTTCTTTCTTTTCCTCTGCTCATCTGGCCATATTCCACAACATTTGAATCATTCTAGTTCATTCGTTTTGCTCTCCCCTATGATTAATTGCAATGTTCATCTAATGTTTAAATATGGAATAAAATCAGAACCACTAAATTACATTAACAGGAGCTGTCACTTCATACATCTGTGTTATTTCAGTGTTAAATCAGACCGACTTATAATGTAATGACCTACTAACACACGACGGCAGATATAATCCATCACTTTCCTCCATCATTATTCAGGTGTGGGGAAAGTTATTGGAAAAACAATGGGTCTGTGTCCTCTTCAGGGTTATCAGCCTTTTTATGTGGAAACACCTTGTTACATTTTCTAAAGGCCATGGGTCGCATGGTCATCACTCCTGTTTTAATAGCTCAGATTTAAAATTCACATAGTCTTTCTTATGCAACTAACAAAACATAAAGCATATTTATTTTTTCCATTTTGAATATAAGATGTTTCCTCCACCTGTGACTGGTGACCTGTCCAGGGTGTCCTTATGCCACATGACAGCCGGGATAAGCTTCCACCCAGCCAAGACCCGAACTGGATGAGTGGAAGGAAATGAATGGATGGAAGGTTGTTTCTCTTGTGTCTTTTCTAGCTTGAGAAGAAATAATGTAGCTATACCTGTGTCACAAAGCTTTGTAAAAATTTAACTTTTAAAGTGTGCAAATATGGAACATCCCAACAATGATTCCGTTACAGCAACCTTTGCATGCAGGTACAGATGGCATCTGATAAAACAGTATTGTTTGCTGCGATGAGAACACACTGATATTACATATCAAAATTAAAGCTATAAACCTTTAAAGCCTTCCGAGGGAATTGAGCATATCCAACATAAAGCCATGTTGCAGCTCGTTCCAGTAATAGGGTATTAAGGTAATAAGTAATAAGGCCGACATAGTATTGGGAATCACTCGCTCCCTAACACACAGTTCATATGAGGAATTTGCAAAAGCCAATCACTTTGTTATGGTCATGAGTTTTGAACTCAGCTAAGAATATTATGCATCTGCTAAATTAAATTCTTTTCATATAATTTACAGAGGTGGGGTTGAAAGCTTAATAAATTGAATTCCAGTGTGGTAGAATATAGACTACATTAATTATATTATAAACAATAACACCTAACATTGGCCAGTGAGAGACATCTTTTTTGGCCATGTGGTTCATCCAGCAGTCAGCCGACAGTTTTAGCAAGATATGTTGTAAGGAAGACAGAAACTCACAGAATGCAGCCTATGATAAGTAGTAAAAAATAAATAAATATGGCAAATCTAAGAGTGCAGTACAATGATGCATGGAGATGCTTTTTTTTAATCAAGTGAACTAATCAAATCCAAACCTGAAACAAATCCAGTTCCATAGATAATGTGGCATGGTCATGCGGTGGTTAGAAAGGTCCTGGGTTTGACTCCAACAGTTATCTGGATTGGATAGTCTCCCTATGCGAGCCTGGGTATTTGGTGTACTCACGCTTCCTTACCACAGTCCAAACTGATAATTCTAAATTTGCCATACGTAGGTGTTACAGTGAGCATGAATGGTGGTCTGTCGCTATGTGTCAGCCTTGCAACCTGTTCAAGGTGTAGCCTGCCTTCTGCCCCACCGTGACTCTGGATTGGATATGGATCAGTGGAAGAAAATGGGTAGATGGATGGATGTAGGTAGGTAATGGTCAGATTTTGCTTTTCTTGTAAAAGTGAGGACAGAGTCCCTGTGCTGTCTGAAGTTCTGTCAGTCAATATTTAGGCCAGAAGCTCCTGCCAAAAGGAACAAAGAATCCAAAAACAATTCACAGTATTTGGAAGGGCAGCCATGTACTGTGCTTCTTTATTTAATTTATTTCCTTTTCTTGTCATCAACAGTGGGTATACTGAGTAACATTAAATGAAAATGTATGCAATTTGAACAGAAATGAGGAGTAACAATGTGGAAGCAAAGATGTAAAGATGCCTATGAGGCAACACAAGTCAATAATAGTATACTAACGTTTCCCTAAATTTGCTAACGTGAGTTCCTATTTTTAAAATAGTAATTTCTGTGCAGCATTTGAAATTAAACATTTTTAATATAGATACATTAGAGTGGCTGTAACATTAACATAAGCTAATATAGATGATGTTTTCTCAAATTATGATACTATTACCCTGTTATAATGTTGTAACTAATCCCAACATCACCTTTTGAAAGTAATAATCTGAATATTTGACGTCATTATGAGGTACCTGGAAACACTTGTAGGTGTTTCTGTTATTACTATAAAATATAAATTAAATAGAAACTGGGTTTTTTTTGCATTTTGCAGCCTCTATTCATGGTAATTACATAGAATCCACCATAGAAAGCAATTAAAAGCAGCAATTTTTATCTGGGAAGACTGATCATACATGTAGGTATGATGTCAGATTGAATTTGGTTTTCATTTTTACTTACTTTATTTATTTATTCAGGGCATTTGTAATATTTTAATTTTTTTATGATTTATGTGATCATTTTCTGTCTAAATTGAAGGAACTAATTGTGTTTGGAGCTGGAGGCCATTACCTGTATTGAAGCCAATAGAACCACATCATTCACAAAAAGCAGAAATGAGATCCTGATACCACCAAAGTGGAAACGTTCTGCCACTTGGCTACACCTAGAAATTCTGTCCAGAAAAACTGTGAACAGGGTCAGTGACAAAGGGCAACCCTGACAAAAGTCCAACTTATTCATGTTTAAGTGGACCAAGTTCTCTCTGCGGTTGTATAGCGACCAAATTGCTTGTGACAAAGGGGTCCATACTTCTGAGTCACTTCAGGAAGATTCCCTGAGGGATGTGGTCGAATGTCTTCTCCATGTCCACAAAGCACATATAGACTGGTTGGGCAAACTTCCACACACCCTTGAATATCCTCAAGAGGATAAGGAGCTGGTCCAGCGTTCCACAACCAGGACGAATCCATATTGTTTCTCCTGAATTGGAGGTTCAACTAACAGATGGAATTTCCTTAAACGTATCCTGGTGTAGAGCTTTCAATGGGGGCCGAGAAGTGTAATCCCCATACAACTGAAGCAAACCCTCTGATCCCTATTCTTAAAGATGGCAGCCACTACCCCAATCTCTTAATCCAAAGACACTGCTCTTTTTCTCTATGTAATGTTGCAGAAGCATATCAACCAAGACTGCTCCACAACATCTAGAGTCTAAAGGAATTCAGCATGAATCTTGTCCACCCCTGGGACTCTGCCTACAAGGAGTTGTTTAAGTGCCTCACTGACCTCACCCCCCAGAGATGGGTGAATGTCACTGGGATTGAACAGTATTCCTTCCACTGCGCAACTATATACTCAGTTGAAGTCAACAGCACCCCAGTCCTGCTGTCCACAGTGTGAGTAGATCACTACTTTCCCCTCCTGTGTACCTGATGCTTTGCCAAATTCACTTCAAGCTCAACTGAAAGTGTTGTTCTATGGCTTCAACAAACTCCTCCCTTAGCTGAGATTGCTTGGCCTTCAGCTGTACCTGTCAGCTGCCTCTGGGGTCCAATAAGCTCCCTTCACCTCAGCTATCCACCATCTAGTTGGGAGATTACCACCACAAAAGGCACCACTTTGTGGCTGCAGCTCCAGGTCCATGCAGCCAAAATCAGCAATGGACATGCAGAACACAATCCATTCAGACTCAATATCCACGACCTCTCTTGGAATGCTGTTGAAGTTCTGTTAGAGATGGGAATTGAAGTTCTCGCTGTTCTTCCCAGTCCCAGCCCTCCAGTTCTCACTGTTGAGTGTGAAGTCTTGCAGTAGGAAAATGGAGTCCCCAGGTGGTGAGGCGCCCTTCAGCACCCCAGCACTCTGAACTGTCATCCTGCGTGTAAGTGCAAAGGACAGCCAGGACCCTGACATGTAGAGAGGAAACAACCACTGGTGAAAACCCCAACATACAGGCAGTGAACTGCGAGGATACAAGTACCCAAATATAGCTGCATATCAAACATATTTAAGTTACTCTATTATACACTTAGGTGTAAGTACAGATTCTCAGCTTAAACTTGAACAGATCAGTTACATTAATTGTTAGGGAATTTAAGACATTTGACTCCTCACTCCCCATTTTTATGTGTTCAGATGCACTCAGAAAATTTAACATTGTCATGAATTAAAATTGTTATTTTTAGTCCTCTACATAGTGATTTCATCTAGTGTGGATTCTGCCATCCTTTTGTCTTCAGTGAAATAGTTGCTTGACTGAACTGAGATCAGGTGACTCACGCCGCCTTTACTGAATATTCCAGTTGTTTAACTCCAGTGACGCCTGTGTTAACCTTGCAGTACAGTATGTGTTGTGGGATTGTCCATCAGGACAGTGAAGTCTACTGAACTGCTCTACTAGGCTGAATCCAGCAGAAAACATAGGGCTTAGAATTCATCTGGCTACGTCCGTCTTCTCTCTCATCAGTAAACATTAGTGACCCACTTTCACTGGAAACCATGCGTGCTCATGCATTCATTGCCTCCACCATGTTTTATACGTGATGTCATTTCTTTTAAATCGAGAACTTTTGTACTTTTTTCCAGTATTTCTGTTATAGGTTCATCTTAGTTTCTGGGGTTTTTTTTGGGTTTTTTTACAAAATCAAACCTGGCCTATATCAGTTTGCACCTTGTAGGGAATCCTCTGGATATTCTCTGTAAAGTCTTCCCTTCACGTTAGACTCAACAGTGTTATGGCTATCTCCTGAAGCGTGTTCTCCACTCAGTTGGATGTTGCAGAAGAGTTTTTCTTCATCAAAGCATCCTGTGATCGTCCACATCTGATGTCTTTCTTGAATGTCCAGAACTTTTTATATTACTAAAATCAAAAGTGTGTTTTATTTTTCTCAGGATGTAACACAGTGTTGATTTGGATACCCTTCTTGCCTTCTGCTATGAGTGTATTTCTTTTTGCACCCTAAGGATGGCCTGTTACAATGTCCTTAAAAGTTCCTTTGACTGCATGTTTTAATTCAAACAACAGCAGCCCGCACGTGCAAATAAAAGAGCCATTTAACTAAATGCTCATTCATAAACTAAATATGTCACAGACAGTCTCTGACTTGCAGCTCCAGTGATTGCAAAGTAAAAGAGTCTTGCTTTAATGCAGAAGCACAGAACTGACAAGGTGAGCAATTGTGGTAAACGAAGGGTCCACATTAAAATGAGTGCTTTTGAGTTTTATCTCTTGTTAAAAAAAAACAGCAGCTAGTTATTATAGTAAGAACATGTTCCTTTTATGAATGGGGGTGTCTTTGTTCTTTGGTTATAAATGGCCCTGCAATTACCTCACAATACCTTCTTCTGGAGTTTTCATGTTGCAAGGGGGATTTTTACTAGAACTATTATTTCTCCATTTAGTGTGCTATATATAAATACAGTGATGTATCCACCGGTTTGACAGCGTTCATGTGGAAACCCCTGATGTTAAAGTGCTGTGACAAAAAGGTGGTGCTGCAAAATCCATCTTTGGAACTAATTGTCATCTGATTGACTTAAAATGCTGCCCTCAGTGAACTG
>VUQJ01007552.1:14715-25227 GCA_015108635.1 Andinoacara biseriatus | reverse complement strand
TGCGTCCAATTCTCCGCAGGTTTTCCCCATCATCAGGCTCCACCCCAAAACGCCCATCCCGCAACATCATTGGCTGCAGAGGGAGAAAATGTCTGTCAGACGCTGGAAAATGGATCCAACTGATGACCCATGAACGTTTAGAAAAGGACTATGTAGGTGTTGCCTTGTTGAGGTAGGTGGGGGTGCTGGTGCAGTCCGCCCCGTACGCACTCCTCTCCATGTCTGCGTTGGGGGTCTTGGAGCGAGCCTGCCCTCCCACCCTGGATATGAGCCTCTCTGATGGGCTGCAGCCTGAAAACACACAGATGGTCAAAATATGAACAAAGCAGTCGCAGGCTCATATTCATGAATTTACTATTAAGTAGCTTAAACAAACTTCACTCATGATTTGACACAATTTATACCTATAGTATATACATTCTGTCCCATACCTTCACTGAAGCTCAAACTTTTTTTTTTAAAGTAAACAAAAATACTCATTTTTGTACAAAGTTGTCTGTGGTTTTTTTGCCTTTTTTGCCTCTGGAAACTTTGCATTTTGTCTGGAATTTAACACATAAAAGGTTTGAGATCTTGGACTATGAAATGCTTGATTTCTTTCTTCATAGTACTTTACAAGGTCTAAATACACTCACTGCAAATATTAAATCAGCAAGTCACTTGGCAGCAACAGACATGGTCAAAATGGCCTGCTGAAGTTCAAACTAAGCATCAGAATAGGGAATAAAGGTGATTTAAGGGACTTTAAACATGGCATGGTTGCATGGCTGCAGATCTTCCGCTATTTTCCTGCACAACCATCTTCTGATGGCTGCTTCCAGCAGGATAGCACACGTCACAAAGCTCAGATCTTCTCAAACTGGTTTCTTGAACATGACATTAAGTTAACTTTACTCAAACAGCCTTCATAGTCACCAGATTTCAATCCAATAGAGCACCATTGGGATGTGGTGGAACAGGAGTTTTACATCATTACAAATCTGCAGCAACTGTGTGATACTATCATTATCAATATCAATATGGACCAAAATCTCTAAGGAATCTTTCCAGCACCTTGTTGAATGTATGCCATGAAGAATTACGGTAGTTCTGAAGGCAGAAGGCAGTTCAAGGATGGTGTACCTAATATAGTGGCTGGTGAGTATAATAGTATAGTAAGTTGGTAGTGAAAATGTATTTAATCATCGCACCACATCAACATGTCATATCTACATCTTCTGAACTGTCCCTATTTGTCATCACAATGAATTATATTCAATTTAAATGTTCCACTAGTTTCAGGCTGCATTATGCTGTGTGTGTGTGTGTGTGTGTGTGTGTGTGTGTGTGTGTGTGTGTATACCTGTCTTCCCAGCCAGTAGACTGGCCTGATAAAGGGAGTCAAGCTCAGACAGTTCAGCCTCTTCGCGGTCACAGCAGGGATCACTGTGTCGGCCTGGGGCATGCTGGGAGCTGTAGTGCCCTGGAGAGGACTGGCAACTATAGCTGTAGTTTTGACTTGATGCCTGCGGCCTGATGGGAACACAGCGGTCTGGGGGCGTGTCATACGGCGTCACCACTGCGTCAGGGCGGTCCAGACTCCAGGAGGACCAATGACGTATGCTGCCCTCTGAGGTGGCTTCTTGCCTCGGCCAGTGCTGTGCGGCGCCGGCAGGGGATTGGGGCCGGGGTGGCTGCCAGAGCGGCGTGAGAGGCTTCCTTTGCCCGGAGGCTTCCAGAGGGGAAGACAGGGGTGGACTAGAGGGCAGAGGAGGAGGGGGTGGTGGAGGGGGTGTGCGTGTGGGTTCAAGGTGTGCGGAGTGTGAGGTGTGTGTGACTTGTGTATCCCAGAGACGCAGAGGAAGCGAGGGCAGAGAGATGGCTAAGTGCTTCCCCAGTGGTCTGACACTCACCCCCCCTGCCTGCAGCAACTCACACAGCCTCACCCCTGTACCCTCCCTCCCATCCTCCCCCTCCTCCCCCCTCCTCCCCGCACATCCACCGTCCTCCTCCCTTTGGCTGGAAGGTGCGCAAGGGTGAGTGATGCTGAGGGTGAGCGGGGGTCGAGGGAGAGGGGGCCGATAGGGTGGAGGGGGCAGGTCCTGGCCCAGAGCACCATCCCTGGTGGGTGTTGCCTGGTCCTCTTCCTCCTCCTGATTGGGTGTCAGCAGTACTTGGACCGGGCCAGGCTGTTCACTGGAGGACACAAAAGAGGGAGCGCGTCAGTCAGCCAGCAGCAGGATAGAAAAAAGCCAGAGCTGCTCTGACGTCAGGTGAGTTACTGCATAGAGGGAAGGTCACGACAGCATATCAGGGTAAACAAACACACGGGCGCACACATAAGCTCCGTTACATACTGAACAAACAGCCTTGTGCAAGCATTGCTTTGTGTATGGGATTTCACAGCCATGCAGTTTATGAGTCTGGCACAAGCTCAGCTGCACTGACTGATCACAAACTTAAGTGTGTGATCTGAGCATTTCCATTTCTCACACAACCACAGAATTTGAAATTAATCAGATTTCCCGAGCAGCAATCTACTCTGCACTGGTGCAGTATATCAACACTGCAAACAGTCTATGACATAGACTAATTCAGTCTCATATCCCTTTATTGATTTGCATACATTGATAAATGGAGGATGTGATATATGTTGAACATTAATGGATCCTCTGCAGAGACATGAGACACTATCAGTGTAGTAGTGAATGCATGTGTGTGTGGTGGTATGCGTGAATAGCAAGTCTGTAAATTAGCGTGTCTATTTTTGTGTAGTGTGCACAGTCACACGTGTGTATGTGAGCGCCCGCCCCCATCCCCCCACTTTAACTTTCCTGTCTCTTTTCAGCGTTAGTAATTACCCAGCAGGCTTTGCAGCACCGAGCTATAAATCAGAGGCTTATGTTGATCAATAGAGGAGAGGAGGGAGGTAATAAAAGACGCAGAGCGCTGAGAGCTTTACCTCCACCTCCTCTTTCTCTTCAGTCTCACTGTTAACACTTTGGATTTACAATTTATTTTTTAAGTTTTACTCCAGGTTAAGTTGAGTTTTAATGAAACACAGACTAAAATCAATATTAACACGGCTTAGTTAGCACATTCAATCAGTCCCTGGACTCTATGGGTTCTTCAGAGTGCAGCAGCAGCCTAAGATCCTCAGAGAAGACCAGACCTTTACAGTCAAGACCACTAAATTCACCTATTTTTAATTCTGGCATTTCATTTTTTTTTTTTACTTTTTGTATTTATATTTCATATATTTTTTTTTGTATTTTCTTTGTTAAATTGTTTGGTGTATGAAAATGTCATGTAAAACCCATATTGATCCTCATCATGCACGTTTTGAAACCTAAAGATAGCTGAGATATCATCACGAAAATAACAAATACTGGAAGTGCAGTGAGTTTTCCTCGGTTGTGACCAAATTGACCTTTTTTCAACTAACTTTCAGCTTTAATCTGTTATTTAATTACACTACCTGATTGCTCTACATCTTTAAGCCTTGTGTCCCTAATTGCATGGTGTCTAAGTGTTGGATGCGATTAGAAATTTAAAAAATATATATAGGAAATATGTGTTTGGATATTAAAATTCAATTCAATTTTATTTATACAGCGCCAATTCACAACAAACAGTCGCCTCAAGGCGCTTTGTATTGTAAGGTAAAGTTAAAGATCCAACAATACTGCAGAGAAAAACCCAACAGTCAAACGACCCCCTATGAGCAAGCACTTGGCAACGGTGGGAAGGAAAAACTCCCTTTTAACAGGAAGAAACCTCCAGCAGAACCAGGCTCAGGGAGGGGCAGTCATCTGCTGAGACCGGTTGGGGCTGAGGGGACATTAGTGCATCTCAGATTCTCAATACATTGAACTCACTCTTTCTGAATGTTTAAACTGATACGTTCTCCTCCTGCTACAACACAACGCATCCGGAGGGAAACAGACTGACTTACTGTAACACACAAACACAGAAGCAGAGAGCAAGAAAACAAACCGCGGCACAAGATCTGTGACTGCAATCGCACGGCAACACATAGGACAGAAACACAGTGATGGACTGCAGCTTGCAGTGCACAGAAGGACAGATCAGCAGCACACAAAGAGCAGAGGGAAGCCTTGGCAGCACAAAGCTACAAAGAGCAGCACAACAACAATGAAGGGAAGCGGTGAAGCACAGAACAGCAGAGAGCAACTCTCTCTCTCTTTATTCTTGATGGCAACACAGAGCCCAGCAAAGCAGCTTTTTACTGCATTGCAACAAACACACAAACACAAAGAGGATAAGAAGTTACTGTATATAGTCAAGGGTGTGTGTTCGAGTAAACACACACACATTCAGACACACACAGAAGGATGTGAGAGTGGTGTGGTGGTGGTGGTGGTGGGGTTACAAAAACAGGCTTTCTGGGATTTTTGGCCAGCCAAAGCTGAAGACACACATGAGGGTGCTGAGGCGTTTTTAGACAGCCAGCACCCAGAGGACACACACAGAGGAGTCCTGAGGTGGGTTTGAGGACAGCTTGAGCTGAGGACAAACACGAAGTGAGGGAGGAAGGGGAGGGAAGAAGAGGGGGTCTGAGGGGATTTTGAGACAGGCACCGCTGTGGACACATAAGGGGTGACAGTGGTGGTACCTGCGTGGCCCCTGTGGGTGGGCGCTTCCTGTCTCCCGTTCCATTTCCTGTTCCTGCCTGCGTTTGATTGAGGCCCCAGTGCTCCTCATGCACGCAGCTACAGCCAATCCGCTATGAGCGTTAGCCTCATGCAGGGGTCTGAGCACAGCTGAGGATGTTAACAACAGAGCAGGAGATAAAAAGGAGAATAAGACAGAAAGATATAATGACAGAGTGGCAGCGAGAGAAAGTTTGAGGAACTGAACAAGAAAGAAAACACGAGAAGGAAAAGAGAGTAAAAGATTCTAATACGAAAGGAGAGAAAAGAGAAGCAGAGCAGGAGTGTTTATGAGGGGGGCCAGCATGCATTATTTTTGCTACTGTAAATCAATGTGTGAGTATTTTACATAAGTAAAGAGTTGCAAAGTGGGATGTCTTCAAAACCTAAGGTAACTTCAGAGGATCGATTAAATCACCAAACATTTTGGTGAGAAGCATCCAATCAGTGAGCTTAGAATTCTGTTACTATTATGTTTAGTAGAAGCTGGATCGAACATTCAGCAGCTGAACGTAGAAACTCTGGTAATGTGTTTTTTTGTTTCCACTGCCTACAACTCCAGATATCCTGTAGTATTTCGCTGCTACAGGTACAAGCACCAGGCTCAGAATTATCAAAGCATTTAGTTCCTTTTGCATCGCACACCTGACAGAAAACGCTCTCTAAAAAGCAAAAATTCCACCTGACTTCAATTCGAAGGCAACCTCTTTCAAGGTGGTCTCCTTCTGCACCTCTTGGCTGCCTCCAGTGCTGCTGCTTTATTTAAATCGTTCTGTGGAGGTCACGTTCTGACCGCTTGCACGTGCCCACCTCATTTTATAATGGACCCACCCTCACCTATTACGTTTGCCCGATTAAACCCTTGCAGCCTCTTTTACTTCACCAAAATGAAATTCAGGTTTAAAGTGCACAGGGGAGACAACCGTTTAGGGGGGATTAACCAAATTTAAATCAAGTAAGGTTTCTACTTTTGCACCTCATAAACGTATTAAATCTTTAAAATGAGACCGTGAACCCATGAAAGAGAAAAAGCAAAGGAAAAGTTAAAGACACATGAAGGGAAACAGACCCCTGCTCAGTTTAATGCACTTTGCTGCGTAAGTCTTCTTTTGTCTTCTTTGTCTTTGCTTGTGCCACATTATTTACCCTTATCCTGTGATTCCCGCTCAAACGACACCAGCAGTTACATTTTCTCAGAGGGGACCCTCTTGTTTTCAAGCTGGCAAATATTAAGAACATCATAAGAAGAAAAAAATATGAAGATTTCACAGCAGGGACCCAGGATCTCTTCCCACTTCGCAAACTCTAATGTAAACGCATCAATGCAGTTACTTGTACTGTAGTTAGTATTTCAGAAACATCAGCGTTAGATAATTGAGTGGAAACTGAGGCTACGTTCATCAAGCCACAGACAACAAACAGAAAGTTAGGAGATATTATTCACGCAAAGCTTTCTTTAGTGCGTGCACCCTGACTGGTGCTAGTTGGTTATAAAAAAAAAAAATGAAAACATGGACAACAAAAGAGCAGCCGTCACCCATTTTGGCATGAGTTTATAGACTTCTGATTGATAGAGGCAGAAGAAAGGGAGGCAGCTCTGTTGTTGCTGTTGGCTGTAACGTCCCCTGAAACACTGAAGCAGGCTGCTTAAAGTACGCCCGAATCCATCGATACGAACGTGGGAACCAAATTCTGTTGCACAATAGCACTGATAGTGACGCCATCTGTTCGTTCACAAGTCGTCCTTTCACTTCATCAAGGTTGAGTGTGCTCAAAGGGGTGTGTGTGTGTGTGAGTGTGTGTGTGTGTGTGTGTTAGGTACATGAGGCGAGACACACTGAAGCGCACACAGTAGGGCAGACAGGACAAGACATAATAATTCTCCATATAGATTTAGTTAGTGTCAAGTTGGAGGGGGGAAACCCGCACAACTGCAGTTTATACAAAACTCTCACTTACACACACACACACACACACACACACAAGGTGGTCAGTAAGTCGGACTATATCTAATGTCAAGCCTGAAGTCACAGGCCGTCTCCAGGTCATGAACAGTGTGAGTGGCTATTTAAGTGAGCCTGGCTTATTTGTTTGTAATAACTTAAACAACATTTAAGACATTTACGAATGTTCTGCCTGTAAGTGAGCGCTCACAGAAAGGGTTTGCATGTTGATTTTGTTGATTTATTGCAAAACCTCAAATTTGGACCTAATAAGTGTGCTAGAGGACAAACTAACTGAAGTCATCTGCTTCCAATAGATGTTACAGTGCGTACGGTACTGTTTCCATCTGGACCAAAGTGGCTGACATTGCTGTCCACAGAGCCGTGTTGCTGTTGTGGCTAAAAAGCATTTAAAATATTGTTTGGATCTGATTCAAGAGCGATTGAAAGTTTTCTGTCTATAATAAGCAAAAAAAAACAAAAAAAAAAAACGTTATCATAAATTTGACCAATTTTCCCTGTTATGCTGTCTCAGCTGCACATGTGTGATGTGTGCTGAATCTCCTGGATCTTAGCGGTGTTTTTAACAAGGAAATGCAACTCATAAGATTTTGAATTTAATCTGCCATGAAAACTGTGCATACAGAGGAGAACACAGAAGTTATAATCCAGAACCCTCCTGCTGTGAGGGAATACTCACTAAACCAGGTATTAGTCAGGCACTCCAATCTCCCCATGCAGCAACTCTTGAAGTCTAATATTAGACCTTCCCTTCCTGATACATTCCCAAAATCTTGAAATCTGTATTTCCAGTTGATTTTAATTTAAAGTCCAAACTGAGATTACACAGAGGACGTCAGTTAAGCAATTGATACAGCTGATACAGCTTTTTGTCGCAGGTCACACAGTACTACTCATTGACTCATTGTAAAATTAGTGAAGTGCCCCTTTAGTGTGACTTGAGTCCAAGAAACACACAATCTCAATCTCATATGAAGACACACAGACACACACACCATTATAGGCAGTACAAGAACAAAAAAAGATAGAGAAACACATTTTTTGGAAGCAGAGGAACACACACAAAGGGAAGCCAGGATATCGGAGCGCTGAACTTGGATTGGGCTTGTGATTCTAAATAGGAATCACCCAGAAAGATTTTCCCACTCTGTGCCGATCCATGATCACCCCAAAGGAGTTTCCATTTTTGTAAAAACTAGTGTGACAAGAATTTGTGCTCTACTCTGTTCAGCTACAGTGAACGCAGCTGGAACTGCTAGATTCACACACACACACACAAACACACACTCACAGACACACACACACACTTCCTCTGCAATAAAACACGCTGAACTAATTGACGAAAAAAAAAAAAATAGCACTGGAGAGAGACAGATGGAGAGACAGACCAACAGATGGGAATGAGGACAAAGACGAGGTCAGACAGACACATGGACGTACAAGTCACTGCGACTGCTAATCTACATAGGTGACCTTAAAGCTGCACCAGGGACGATTTTAGCATAAATATGCATGTTATCAGCATAAAGCATAACATTTCAATGCCAGTAGATGTATCCAACTTTTAATTTTCGAAAGCACAAATTGAGACATAAAATTGTTTAGTGAGTGATTCTTCCTTTTGTGGTGCGGCTTCAAATTCAGTATTCGGACTTTTGTCTTGAAGGGTAAAAACGTTACATGTATATAAATAGCTCCTCATTTATCTGCAGTTGTATCCAACGATGTACTTTTTAGAAAACCCATTTGCCACCAGTAAATTAGTATTAGTGTGTGCAGAGAAATCTCAGGAAAGGTCCTTTAAACATTGGCAAATCAAGCTAAAGCCCAAACTGCATTCCACTGAAGGTAAGTGACAAAATATTTATTTAGATTTTCAATTTCATAAACATCAAACTCGCACACATATCCTCCTTCTATGAGTACCGACTTTTACCCTGCTTTTCTTTCTTTCCGTATTTCATCCATACCCTGGTGTTGGAGCTGGTCCAGGTCCATGAATTTGCTGGGTTTAGGATTAAATCCCATGGCTGCCTCCCGCTCTGCCTCCCTCCGCTTCTGCTGCTCCTGCAGACGGGCTCTCCTCGCTACCTCCTCCTGCAGCTCGTCCAGCTCGCTGCGCCCTGAGCCTGAAAACACAAACACAAGCAAGACGGAGACAGAAATTATGAATCAAATCAAATGCATGTTAAAGTAACCAAGTGCAAATACACACCTGCATTAGGGCCACCAACCCAGCTAGGAGAGGGCAGCTCCTGCAGGATGGCACCGCTGCTCTTGGACTTAGGCACTGAACGCCATGAAGGACCTGACATCAGCACCCGTTTCTGTTGCCCCACCTCCCTGTAAACAAAGAAAAGGGGTTTTGGTTATTATTATTATTGGCTTTGTAGTTTATGGCGATAAAGTTGAAAAGGTGCAGAGTTTGTTATCTGTAAGTTTCCTACCTGTCGGGGCTGTTGCTGTTCCTCTCACTGCTCTCGTAGCCACTCTCCATCCTCTGGATAAGACGTGGCTGGTGCTCCACCCCTCTCAGAGGTGGAGGGGCAGGGGGACCCATTGTCCGCCCGCTGCCCAGAGACCTGGGCTGCCCGACCAGCCCAAACCCCGCCTCCAACTCCCTGACCTCCCTCGCTTCTACTTCTTGCAGTCCTGGCTGTGGAGCAGGACCCGCTAAAGGGAGGGAGTCCTGGGGCCCTGGAAGGAGAGGTGGGCCAGGCACAGTATTGTGGCCCACGGTGGGGCCTCTCTGTCGGGTGAAGATGCTGTCGATGTTCAGCGCTTCTCTCCTGGGCCTCCAGGTTGGCCTGTAGCGACCTCCAGAAGAACTAGGGGGCAAAGAAAAAGGATTTAATCCTGCACACATTAGTCTACAGGTTAAAACTATTTAAAGTTGGAAAAGTAAGTAAAATCATCTGCAGAATGTCTACTTTTGTTCATGGTACTTTTACTTAAAAGTACGCCACATTTCTCATGCATTAAATGCATTTTTATTCCCATTCCTGAGAGCATGGAAAAATGACACCTTCTCAGCCTTTAGAGGTTTTGCGTGTGACGTCGTGCTCACTTTGCTCAAGAGCTGACAGTGAGACGACCGCCTGTCATAAGCGGTAATTGTGTATTCCCCGAATGGTTCCCTCCCACCGATGTGCATCAAACAGCACAACTTTTACTTTTAAGGCAAACAGTCTGTGTTGCAAAGTCGCAGAAAATAATGACTCTACCTACAAACTTGAAACAAAAATTGAAAATTGAAACAGTAAAAAAACAGCAAGTTTCTGATTGGTGGAGGTTTGTTGCTACCATGGAAATTTTTAAACCTGCAAACATCATGTAACCAAGTAAGCGTGAAACTTCAGAAATTGAAGTCAGGAGAGAGGGACTGCAGCATATTGATAACTAGGCCATACTTTATGACACACACAACACAAACTACAAAATATATTAAAACGTATTATTATACACCACTATGATAATAAGAGGATTAAGAAAGTTGGAAGTCCTTGACTGTGGATTCTGGGATTTGCAGTGGGTCACCATTAAATGTAATTATGTAAACTCTTTTGTACTTTTTGCCTTTTTTTTCTCAATTTCTTTTATGTTCCAAACCAAATCTTTCAGCAGTCACGATTCAAGGCTTAATACCCTTTATATAAGGAAATCTCCACTGACATTTCAGAAATGCCATTTCAGAAATCCATGGGAAATTTGCTCCCAGAACTGCAAGCATGAGTAACAGGATGCTAACTGCAGTTCACTTAACAGCAACCATTTTTGTGCTATTGTGTTTTTTTTAAGCTCTGTTGTGTTTTTATTTCAAATTTTTACAATTTTTTTTTTTTTTTTTTTTTTTTTTTTAAAAAAAAAATTTTTTTTATAAATAATTTTCTTTTTTC
>VUQJ01007547.1:6207-16722 GCA_015108635.1 Andinoacara biseriatus | reverse complement strand
AGAGAGACGCAGGATGGGTTGCGATGACAGCTTTATTTATAGTGATAATAAGGGGAAGCGAGGGGCAGGATGTGGCGCCGGGCACGCCACCAGAGAGCAGGCAGGAAAAGCCGAGGACGGGCTCCAGACTCCAGGGACGACAGGGCAGGCGTGCAGGACCACGCACGGGAATCTGTGACACAGAGGAAAAGGCACGTTAAGCCAGGGTAAGGAATATCAAGGGTGTCGTTATAGCGAGAGCCGAAAAACTGACTGTGGGACAATCAATGATCCAGCGAAGACTGATGAGGTGCTGGAGGTTGAAGTAGAGCCAGGGTGACGAGGAGATTTGGAGCAGGTGTGGAGAAGGCATCCGTGGACCCAGCCCAGGTAGGAGGAGACCAGAGGAGCCGCCTCCAAGGCAGGCCCCGGACACACCCACACACCACCACACACAAACACAGAGAGAGAGTGGGAGAGGAAGGACACCCACCAGCCTGAGGGCATGACAGATAGTTAACGTAAGCTGTGTGGTTCAAGGAAGTTTCATCCTAATATGAAAGCATGCAAAAATGTTGCCTTGGTAAATTGTGTTGTTTAAAGTAGGACTTATGGCTATTGTTTACCAGGTGCTGGTGTACATTTCAGCTTTTTTCTACACGTTTTACAGACATTTAAGTCATTTAAAAGTATCTAAAATCATTTTGGATGAATTCAATTTTAGATTTCAAATAATAATTAAAAAATACAGTATGTGAACATATTAATGATCAAAAATGAATTATGTTTCGAAGATTTTCTGTATAAAACACCTCATATTTCTCCATACAAAATTATGCGATTAATACATTTTTATTCTATTAGTATTACATACAATACCAGCCATACGATATTACATGCTACCAGATATTTTGCTTGGTTTATCCTGTGATCACATATTGCATGAAATGTAACTTTCAAACCAAATATTTTTGCTCATTCAGTCTAAAGTTGCTCCTCTGTTCTCTTTTCTGACTAACCTGGAATTATTAATGGGTGAGTGGAAGCAACAAAAATATTGCTGTGTTGCTGTGTTGTTGCTCATTGTGTATGTCCCACAGGACTATTTGAATCGAAGTTCAAATAGTCAAGTTTATAAAAACTCTTACATAAGGTGGCATTCAATTCAACTCAATTCAGTTTTATTTATAAGGCGCCAAATCACAACAACAGTCCAAGGGGCTTTATATTTTAAGATAAAAACCCTACAATAATTCTAAAAGAACCCCAACAATCAGATGGCCTGCTGTGAGCAAGCACTCGGTGACAGTGGGAAGGAAAAAGTCCCTTTTAACAGGAAGAAACACCTAGCAGAACGAGGCTCAGGAATAGGCAGCCATCTGGTGCCTATTGCAATCCAAGTAAGGGAGGGTCACCTGATCCAGCCCTAACTATAAGCTTTGGCTAAAAGGAAAGTTTTAAGCCTAATCCTAAAAATAGAGAGGGTGTTTGTCTCCCGAATAAACCTGGGAGCTGGTTCCACAGTAGAGGGGCCTGAAAGCTGAAGGCTCTGCCTCCCATTCTACTCCTAAATATCCCAGGAACCACAAGTAAGCCAGCAGACTGCAAGCGAAGTGCTCTATTGGAGTGATACGTTACTATGAGGTCTTTAGGATTAAATGGGCCCATATTATTCAAGACCTTGTATGTAAAAAGAAAGCTTTTAAATTTGATTCTAGGTTTAACTGGAAGGCAATGAAGAGAAGTCTTTCTAATGGTAATGGTGAATGGACTAGTTCTTATATAGCGCTTTTCTACTCTAACTGAGCACTCAGAGCGCTTATACAACATGTTTACATTTACCCCATTCACACCCATTCATACAAGCACTTCCATATGTAACTAAGCTAAGTGCTTTTTTTAATTAGCTAATCCATGTCAGTACTCAACCTGCAGCATTTTTGGATCAGCTGAAGGCTTTTCAGGGAGCTTTTAGGACAGCCTGATAATAATGAATTACAATAGTCCAGCCTAGAAGTAATAAATGCATGAATTAGCTTTTCAGCATCACTTTGAGACAAGATGTTTCTAATTTTAGTCCTATACATTGGTTTAATATGTGCATTGAAGGACATATCCTGGTTGAAAATGACAATTTCTCACAGTGTTACTGGAGGCCAAGGTAATGCCATCCATAATAAGTATCTGATTAGACACCATGTTTCTAAACTTTTTAGGTCCGTGTACAATAACCTGTTTTCTCTGAATGTAGAAGCAGAAAATTAGAGGTTCCAGGTCTTTATGTCTTTAAGGCATTCCTGCAGTTTAACTAATTGATGTGTGTCACCTGGCTTCATCAATAGATAAAGCTGGATATATAGCAATGAAAATGTATGCCGTGCCTTCAGCCCGTATGATGTAGATACAACTGGATTTAGCAAATTTGAATGGTTAGAAATGCAAGAGCCTGTGGTTGAAAGAAGGACTGTCTTTGTTCTCTGCAGCTTCAGCAGAAAAGGAAATCATCATCACAAGCCTGTTGTCTTTCCACGAGTCCACCTGCATTCGCTTTGTTCCAAAGAGTTTGAACACTAGTGATTACCTTTACTTCTTCTCTGGAGCTGGGTAGGAACACACACAGCACTGACATAACTGGTCTCCCACACAAGTTTTTTGGCTTGCCAGGAACAGTCCATATGATCATGGATTTCTACTGGTATCCTTAATGTTTTCTGATCACTCTGATAGCGTCATACAAATAAATGTGTTATTCGGTCCTCTAAATTTCAAGTATCAGGGCTAATAAATGCTGGAAAATAAAGTAAAATGTATTCAAGTGCAAACATAAAATACATTTATATGCCTCAATAATGTACACTATTTTATTAATTAATATACAGCAGCAGTTAAAGGTTTTGACACACCCGTTTGACTGATATTGTACAGTCCATGTTTTCTTCTGTGAAAGTCAAGCGTCTTCTCAAATAAAGTCAGTAAATTTTACAGGAAATAACTGAAAATACTGTAACATGATCTTTTGTTTTTCAAAAAGCTATCTATTGTTCCTATTAAATTTAGTTCTTGTTCACCATAAGCAAAAGAGGACGTTGTGGCAAATACTTTAGAACCAGAATATACATGTCAGGGCCCTTATTCACAGAGATTCCTACTAAGAGTAGCTCCTGGTAAGAAAATAATAAGTCATTTCTCGTGATGTTTTCTAAGAATTTCCCTTAAAATTTTGATCAAAGGATTCAAAGGATATAAGTTTTTCACAAAGCCCTTGAAAGAGCTCTCTGCTGTCTCGGTATTATGGCTCTTTGTAACATCATACCACAGGGTACATGACATGGTATGAGGCCGTTTGGCTGCTGCTATCCTGGGTGTACTTGTCTGTGATTTTTGTTTTTATTATTTCTGGAGTCCATAGTAATGTGGTCCCACAAGTTGTTCAAATTGACTTTGATTATTCTGTCCCTGTTATGGAAACCGACAGCCTTTGATAATCAAATATTTGGCCATCAAATCTTTACAACTCCGGTTCCGTTTAGCTGTGCCTCCCCCAGTGCTGCAGTTCCACCGGGACGTCACCTTGCATGTTCGCTCCTGAACATCTGCTCAATCACCCATAAGGAGCTTGTGCTGTTTGATCAACTTTATGCATCTGAGACATGGCAGCAAAATAATGACTTTTCCCAGCTGAACCAAGCTGCTCCAACTGGATTTGTTTACATGTCTCTGTCACGTGACACCATTTGAAGAGGTGGTCTTGCAATATGTTACCTAGAAAAGTGGCAAGTCTTGTCTGTCTCTGTACCCCACTTTGTCTCATTTGAATATACTGCCCTGCAGATAAATGGACAAGTGCCCATGATTTTAGCAGTCTTATGCCGGCCACACAAAAGAAACTCTTTTATTTTATAAATGAGTTCTCTGCATGTCTGCCCTCATTATTCACTATGCCACCCAATTTAATCTTGCTGCGTGACTTTAATGTACATATGGATAATGCCACAGACTTACCAGGGATCTCACATCCTGCTTTCATAGTTTTGTCTCCAGCAATATATTAGCTTTCCCACTCGTTTCAAAGGCCACACATTGGACCTTGTCTGCTGCTCTGGAGTAACTCCTTTTAACTGTACTGCATGTGATCTTATCATATCTGATCACAAATTGGTGTCTTTCAACACCAACATACCAGTCGCCAGTACTAACCCACCTCATTCCAATCATCAGGACTATTAAGAACATTGATAAATCAACCTTACTCAACAGACTTCACAGCCTTCCCAGTAAAGACAATCTGTCCACCCCAGATGAACTGGTTCTCATTACAGTGACTTAAGACCATTGTGGATGACCGTGCTCCATTCAAGAACTCTAATGTTTAACATTTATTATTCATGAACACCACATCCTGCTGATATAGTCAACTTCATCGGTGACCCGCTAAGAGGACCGGGCCCTCCGAATGATGCACGAGAGGTGCCGTGCAGCAGGGCTGAGCTGCAGTTGAGCCAGCCGTCTCCTTAAATGACGAAGGCTGATATGAAAGTTATTTATCTCGTTATCTCGAGAAAACGGTAATCGTTATTTCGTGATAACGAAAGGCTCGTTATCACGAGAAAACCATCAGAAAAAAAGTTTATAGGTACCATGGCCGCTGTCAGCTTCCGTAACAGGCAGACCAGTGTTACACTTACCTCTCTGACAATAATCTCTTTGAACAATTTCCATCTGGTTTCCGTCCGGTACACATTACCAAGACAGCTCTGGTTAAGATCACCAATGATCTGCGGATGGCAGCAGATTCTGGACTTATAACTATTCTCATCCTCCTCAGTGCAGCTTTTGACACTATTTCACATTCCATCCTCCTTCATATATTTGCTTCATAGAATAGGTTCTATAGTTACCCCAGTTTCCTGGTTCCAGTCATATCTGACTGGCGGCACCCACTTTGTTCAGCCTAAATCCTCCTAATCATGTGTCACCTCAGTCTCTTCTGGTGTTCCTCAGGGTTCTGTTCTTGTTCCTCTCCTTGTTGCCATCAACCTAATGCTTGAAAATGTTTTTAGAAAATACATTTTCATTGCTACATGGATGACACCCAACTCTATATTTCATCTAAGCCAACTGTAGTCCTTCCCATGCCCTCCCTCTCTGAAAGTCTCCTGAAAATAAAAGATTTGTTTCCCACATAATTTCGTTAAACTAAACAGTGACAACTTCATCATACCGATCTCTTCTCATGTCAAGAGTCTGGGTATCATCCTGGATAGTACACTCTCATATGAGGCATCAATAACCTTACTCGGTCTACATATTTCCATCTATGCAACATTAACCGCCTTTGTTGATCCCTCACACCTGTCAGCACCATCATCCTTGTTCATGCCCTGGTCACTTGTCACATTGATTACTGTAACACACTTTTTTCCGGTTTACTGCTCAGACTCGTCTGTAATATTGAAATGGTCCAGAATTCCGCTGCCCGAACCCTCTCCACTCAACACATCACCCCTATCCTTCAGGAGCTCCTCTGGCTCCCTATAAACCATCATATTGAATATAAGACTCTCCTACTCACCTATAAATCTCTTCATAACCTTGCAACCTTGGGTGGTGGTGATTATGATTATGATTATGCCATAGTGCAACAATAATTCCCTCAAACATTATATGGATACATCATGAAATTTAACAAACTATATTAACCAATTTCTTATTGATGTCACTGTGTATATATCAGGTGTTCATCCAGTGTGGGCCGTCAGGGGGGGAAACAGCAAGTCTCCCTGACTTCAGGCTGTTTGAACAAGGCCACAATACAGCATGAGGTTCTCCATGCTCTGGGCTTCCACCACGAGCAGTCCCGTTCTGACAGAGACCGGCATGTCCAGATCCTCACCAAAAACATCAAACCAGGTCAGCACAGCTTTTATGTGTGTGTATTTTTCATGTATTATACAAAGAATGGAAGGTTGACCAAGCTACTTTAAAATGTCATTGTAGCGCCATGTTTCTCAGAAAGATTAAATGTTGCTTGACAATGTTACTTAGACAGCTCTAGCTAATGTTACTATGGCGTATCTTAAATATTGTGGTTATTAAATAAATAGACAGTAGCCAAATTAACATCTCCATATGACTTACACCTGATAAATGATTTCTGTGGTTGGAAAACAGGGCAGCTGTGATGTAAAATGTAAAACCAACATTCATGCTTTAATATTTAGTTCTTTTACAATTCCTGTGCAGGATCCGAAAAAAACTTCAGGAAGGTTAAGACTAACAACTTGGGAACGTCCTATGACTTCAAATCTGTCATGCATTACAGCAAGTAAGTCTTTAAAATAAAGGTTTAACTTGGTTTCTTAAAGTAAAGTTGTAGAAATTGCACTGGTTTTGTCACATCATTGCACATATACAGTACCACCCAAAGGTTTGGACACACTCACTCATTCATATGGATGGGTATTTGGTAGGATATGATGTATTTGGTAGGATATGTATTTGGTGGCATATGAAACATAAGCAGGAATCCTGGAATGCATCTAGGTTGTTGTCACTGATAAGTGAAATATCCAAACGTTAGGTTTAGGCCACTATATTTCTGTTACTAACCTAAAACAGTTTGACTTGCATTTTATTGCAAAATGGAAATGAAAGGTGCACCATTTTATTTTGTTTGCAAGTGCCTAAACTAATTACAATAGATTATTAAGACATTTATAATATTAGAATGTGAACTTAAAAAGTACACAGAAGAAAATTACTAATTTTTCAGTTTCATAATCAGAACTATCCCAAGTATGTTACCTCTCTATCCTTCTGTTTGTGTGTATATAGGTCGTCATAACAAACACATTTGCATCTTTCTTTAGATACGCCTTCTCCAAGAACACGAACCATCCGACCATCCTTGCAAAGTCTAATCCTAGGCTTGACATTCTAAAGGCCCAGCAGATGAGTGGCAATGACATTGCCCGTGTAAACAAACTTTACAATTGCAGTGAGTAAAAAGTTAAAAACAATGTTATCTTTAAACTTTTCACTATGACTTTCTCTTAAGATCTGAGAAACACAACAAATGCGTCACAGTACTAATTTTTTATGTTTCATCTCAAAACAGATCTCTAACGATGACAAAAACGGGCTCGGACTGCTAATAGTGAATTCTCAACTCATCACATTTACACCAACACCAACAGTTACTCTCAAGCAGCAGAAAATGTGGATGTGATACATGTAGGCCTGTATTTATGAAGCTTCCTTGTATTAATGTTGCGTTTCCACTAGTACCTAATCAACATAACTTGACTTGACTCGGCACGATTTGTAGGGTTTTGCCGTTTTGCATTAAGTGTGGGAGAAATTATATTTTCATCTTTAACTATATTTCAGTATTCCTTTGAGTGCTTGTAACAGCATTTCTGAATAAATACTGTTTTAATTTTTCATACACTATTTTCTGATTTATTTTTAGACTGTGGTGTATATATCATTTATTACTCATGTAGAACTCATTTTTATTACTATATGTGTAAGGAACACGAATTCTGCATGCAAAAGCCAGTTTCTGGGGTTTTTAATTATTGTTTTAAAGAATGCCTATCCCTAATAATGCCTCATCCTCAATTGCTTGCTCATAAATGTCAATAATCAGTTTTATCTCCCCCAAATCACATATTTAGTCAGAATATCAACCAGAAATCCAGAAAAAAACACATTACATAAAAGTTATAAGTTGATTTGCATGTCATTGAGTGAAATAAGTATTTGAGCCCCTACAACCCAGACAGAATTCTTGCTCCCACAGATTGATTGCGTTACTGCAATTACAATCAATCAATTACAGATACTCCTGATCTCAAGGCATTACGTATTTAAAGCACACCTGTCCACAGAAACAATTTCTTCCACTCCAACCTCTCTACCACCATGATCAAGACCAATGAGCTGTGCAAGGATGTCAGGAATATGTTTGTAGACCTGTATAGGGCTAGAATGGGCTACAAGAACATCAGCAAGAATCTTAATCAGACGGTGACAACTGTGACTATTTGGAAATGGAAGAAATATAAAATGACCATCAGTCGCCCTCAGTCTCAAGCAAAATTTTGTCTCATTGGATGAGGATCATGAGAAAGGTAGTATATCAGCCCAAAACTATGTGAGAGGATGTTGTTAATGATATGAAGGCAACTGGGACCAGAGTCACCAAGGAAACACTACTCTGAAATCTTACAGGGTCCACATGTGCTCAAGAATGCACATGTATAGGCCCATCTTTGCCAGTGAGCATCTAAATGATTCAATGAAAGCTTGGGAGAAAGTGCTGTTGTCAGATCAAAATCGCTATCAACTTGACCCGCTGTGTTTGGAGGAAGAGAAATGCTGAGCATGACCCAAAGGACAGCATCCCCACAGTCAAGCATAATAATAATAATTAATAATGGTTTACTGACAGCTTCCTGTCCTCTGTGATCATTTCTAATGAGGCTTTGATGAACAGTAGATCACATGGGTTAGCTGGTTTTTTCCTATTTCTTAATAAAATGACTTTCAGATACTGTTCACTTCTGATTTTGTTCACCACTTTTCCAGTTTCCTCAATTGTTTTTAGCCAAATCGCACAGTATGCTGAGACGGGCCAGGTTTTCACCTTGTTATCGTAAAAAAAAATTGTTTTATGTCTGTCAGTCTGTGATCTTCGACAGTTTCACAGATTCATCAACAACAAAAAATTGGGAACAAATTATGTATTTTGCTTGTAACAAATTTTTATCTTTGCTAAGTTATGTGTTAGACCCAACACTGATAAATTCCTTGAGTTAGGTGCAATTTTATGGTTCAGTGAGTCATAGGTCAGTGTTAAGTGGCTTGACAAGTAAAAACCATATTCCTCTGAAAATGGTCAGATGCAGGGACTGGAATGAAAATGAGTGAAAAAGCAATCAATGTCCAAGCAAAAACGTCCGAAAGCCCGAAGAACTATTGCTTTAAATAATTACAAGAAAGTCATTGTGATAAATGGTTCACTGGAATAGATTATCATGCTGCAGGTTTCAGTTTCATACAATATACAGAAGTTGTTTTAATAAAAAGGGAACTCAACCCAAACTGTGAAAGTCACAGTTCCAGGTGCCTTACCATGAACTTCTAATGAAATTTCTTTCAATACAGTCTGCAGTTGCGGTAATTAATAAATTGTATTGGTTTCTTAAACAGTTAGTCTTTTTCTAACTTTGAAAGCCCCCAGCTGCCAGGAGAGCACATTGTATTTGAGGTGTGTTCTGTAGGAAATGTATTTGTGTAGAGGCCTTAATGTAACGTTATTTTACTGGTGTCATCACAGCATGACCTGCACAGGAATATCTCCCTAAACATGTCCCAAAGCGAAGTGAGAGAGTGATAGAAAACTTGTGGAGGATGTGGACGATTGTGATATGTGGGAGGAAAAGTGGTAAATGTAGTGCTTTTCTCCTCTACTTGAGCACTCAAAGGCCTTTATACAATCACTCATACATTCATATAAGCATTTCTTCCCCTACACTTCTACATCTGAGTGATTTTCTACTATCTACCATTTGTGCACACATTCACACTCTAAGGATACTTTGGATCAAACCACAAAGCTTCTGATTAGTAGATGGCCTGCTCTACCTCATGAGCCACTGCCACCCCACTAGCCACTTGCCAGATGCCTCCAAACCCAAAAACAACAAAATTATTTTTAGGCCATTCTGTATAAGAGATCCGTCACATCTCAAACACACAACCTGGTTTTCAAGATCAATCATATTGACTATTAACCACTTGTGCTTTATATACTGTGCACTCTTCCGATTAAAATAAAACATGGAGTCGTAAAAATATGTTAAAACAGTTTTCCAAGGAGATAGCAGGTAAGGAGGGCTGACATGTGTTAGTAACATACATGATAAAGTTACTGAAACAAGATGCAAAACTAAAGAACTTACAGGTTAACCCAAGTCAGTGGTGTTAACATCATTTCCATCTACCCATTTTCTTCCGCTGATCTGGGGCCAGGTCGCAGGGACAGCAGCCTAAGCAGAGAAGCCCAGACCTCCCTCTCCCCAGTTACCTCCTCCAGCTTATCCAGAGGAACAATGAGGCATTCCCAGACCAGCTGAGATATAATCTCTCCAGCGTCTCAGGGTTTACCCCCTGACCCTGGGCTCTTTTTTCAGCTTGACCTCTTCACCTCCAGTTTCCAACGTCTGATTTGGAGATTATCACCACAACAAGCACCAACCACCTTGCACCTGCAGCTCCTTAGCTGCTGCCCGACACACACTGCACCCTACCCCTACAGCACCTCCTGGGTGTGGTGGGCCTACAGGACAAAAAAAAAAATGCTTTTTTTCTTCCTGCGCACTTACACCACAGTCAGCTGTTTAAAGTTTTTGTGCAGGAGGAGGAAAATAGTGGAGCAGTCTAAAGCAGACATGTGGACAGTTTGGTTTTTGTTTTTTTTTGTTTTGATTTTTTTTTTTTTTTGGGGGGGGGGGGGGGGGGGTGCGGGTC
>VUQJ01007542.1:6443-19386 GCA_015108635.1 Andinoacara biseriatus | reverse complement strand
CAAAAATGGCCTGCATGGCAGAGTTCCAAGAAGAAAACCACTGCTGAGCAAAAAGAACATTAAAGCTCGTCTCAATTTTTCCAAAACGCATCTCGATGACCCCCAAGACTTTTGGGACAACATTCTGTGGACCGATGAGACAAAAGTGGAACTCTTTGGAAGGTGTGTGTCCCATTACATCTGGCGTAAAAGGAACACTGCATTTCAGAAAAAGAACATTATACCAACAGTAAAATATGGTGGTGGTAGTGTGATGGTCTGGGGCTGTTTTGCTGCGTCAGGACCTGGAAGACTTGCTGTGATAAATGGAACTATGAATTCTGCTGTCTACCAAGAGATCCTGAAGGAGAATGTCAGACCATCTGTTCGTGTACTCAAGCTGAAACGTACCTGGGTTCTGCAGCAGGACAATGATCCTAAACACACCAGCAAGTCCACCACTGAATGGCTGAAGAAAAACAAAATGAAGACTTTGGAGTGGCCTAGCCAAAGTCCTGACCTGAATCCTATTGAGATGTTGTGGTATGACCTTAAAAAGGCCGTTCATGCTCGAAAACCCTCTAATGTAACTGAATTAGGACAATTCTGCAAAGATGAGTGGGCCAAAATTCCTCCAGAACGCTGTAAAAGCCTCATTGCAAGTTATCGCAAACGCTTGGTTGCAGTTGTTGCTGCTAAGGGTGGCCCAACCAGTTATTAGGTTTGGGGGCAATCACTTTTTCACACAGGGCCATGATGGTTTGGATTTTTTTTCACCTTTACTAATAAACACCTTCATTTACAACCTGCATTTTGTGTTTACTTGTGTTGTCCTTGACTATTGTTTAAATTGGTTTGATGTTCCGAAACACTTAAGTGTGACAAACATGCAAAAAAACAGGAAATGAGGAAGGGGGTAAACACTTTTTCACACCACTGTATGTCACAAAATCCCAGTGGACCTCTTTAGGAATGCTTTGTCATCGTGAGACTTCAAATGTAAATATCTACCCACAGACTGCTGAAAGTTTTCTCAGCTGAAGCTGGACCAGCCAGCTGACAAAATATTGCCAAATATTAAGCTTTTACAGGAAGATGGATTTTTCTTTTCTTTTCATCCAACTGGCATTCCGGGTTGGGATAAGTTGCTGCCCCAAATTGAGGAGTTTGAGTGTCTTGGTGTTTTTTCACAAATGACAAGAGTGGGAGATTGGCGCAGTGTCGGCAGCAATGTGGATGCTGTACTGGCCTCCTCTGGTGAAGAGAGAGCTGAGTGTGAACGTGAAGCTGTCAATTTACTGGCCAATCTACATTCTTACCCTCACCTATGGTTACCAGCTCTGGGTAGTGACTGAAAGAAGGAGACGGTGGATGCAAGTGATGGAAATGAGCTCTGATTAGTATGCCTTAAAGGTGCCTCCTAGGTGAGGTGGTTAGGCCATGTCCTACCAGGAGGAGGCTCCAGGGCAGACCCAGGACACGCTAGAGAGCTTACATCTCTCAGCTGGTTTGGAAGTGTCTCAGTGTTCCACTAAAAGGAGACTGGGGGAGTCTTTGCTAAGACCGCTGACCCCACAAATTAGATACAGATAAGCAGCAGAAAATGGATGGATAGCTTTTTTTTTCTGTTTGGATTATACACCGATCAACCATGACTTTGTGGCCACCTGCCTAATATTATGTTGGTCCACCTTTTGCTTCCAAAACAGCCCTGACCCATCGAGGTCTGGACTCCATTAGACCCCTGTCGTATCTGCACCAAGATGTTAGCAACAGATCCTTTAAGTCCTGTAAGCTGTGAGGTGGGGCCACCAGGGAACAGACTTTTTTGTCCAGCATATCTGATGCTCGATTAGATTGAGATCTAGGGACTTTGGAGGCCAAGTCAACATCTCAGATTCATTTTTGTGCTCCTCAAACCATTCCTGAAGCATTTTTGCTTTGTGGCGGGGAGCATTATCCTGCTGAAAGAGGCTGCAGCCATCAGGGAATACCGTTTCCATGGTCTCCAAAAATGCTAAAGTAGGTGATGCGTGTGAAAGTAACGTCCACATGGATGGCAGGACCTGAGATTTTCCAGCAGAACATTGCCCAAAGCATCACACTGCCTCTTCTGGATTTCCTTCTTCCCATAGTGCAGCCTTGTGCCAGGTGCCCAAGTAAGCAATCCACACACACCCGGATATCCATGTGAAGAAAACACGATTCATCAGACCAGGACACCTTCTTCCATTGTGCCGCAGTCAAGTTATTTTTCAGCAGTGGACAGGGGTCAGCATGGGCACCCTGACTGCAGCCCAGTGCTCAACACACTGCAGAGTACTGTGTATTCGGACACATTTCTATTAGAACCAGCATTAACTTCTTCAGCAATTTGAGCTACAGTAGGAAGTGTGTTGGACTGGACCAAAAGACCGCATCAATCCTTTGCATCAATGAGCCTTCCTTGGACCACTTTTGATTGCCCTTTTTTCAGTTTTACACATTTAACTATGTGGTTTTGAAACAGCACCCATTTTTACAAAGATTGTTGGTGGTTTAAATACAAAATAACTTTATATGTTGTTTATGAAAGGCAGAGAAAAGTAAAGACTATAGTGATGAACTATGAATAGTTGTTATACATTCTGTGAAAAATGATGGAAGTCACGCAGGAGTGTTAAATAAAGCTGGGTAAATTTCAGCTCTGAGTGTTTAATATCTAGTTGTTTTTATGGGAATGTGGATCTTTCAGGTCAATTTCAGAAGTGATTTTGATCATGTTTCACATTTTATTGTGTCATGTAACGTGGGGCACTGGTCTTGGTCTCAACTTGGTCTCGGGTTAGGTGGTCTTGACTACAAAACTGGATTATACACTACATTTTACAACTGAGCAGTAAATTTACACTTGCAGGGGCTTCAAATAATAAATTGAATATTTGAATACATTTCTACTCTTAGGGAGCTGAATATTTCATTGTATTTTCTCTGTGTTAAACATGAATAATCTAAGCCCAGTTAAACAGCTTTGTCTCGTTCCCAAACATGGAAACCTCTGTCTTATAACAATGTGTGTAGCAAACATTGGCAGCGACCTCAAAGCATCTCTGCAGAGGTTAGGCCACCTGGGTACGCACTGCCATGTAAAATATCTGGGGTTTCAGAGAGAATGTTATTTTTATCTAGGTTTAGCACAGCTAAATCCCAGGAGAGTGTTTGTTATACAGGATAGTGATGTATGATGTTCACACGTTTGCTTATTTATTTTTTTTTACCCCCTTTGTTTTTAATAGCAGCTCTGAGACAGCCTTGGGAGCGCAGTTTCTCTTGGAGACTGTAACAGTTGATTCCAACACATGCGGTATTTTAATGTCAGAGTATTTCTACGACGCACCGCAGGGGCTTATATTCATTTATATATTAATTTATTGCAACACTACTACTTTAACTTTTCATTTTCCTACCTCATATGCAATGATCTTCTCACTGCTGGACCTCGGAGAAACTGGTGCCCAGTACACCTCGATCTCAGAGGCTGACACCGCACGGGCCCATACTCTCGAAGGTGCCTCAGAGGGTTCTAAAAAGGACAGATCATTAATTATGCATCTGTGCAATTAGGGCTGCCACAATATCAGATTTTCACTTTACAAATATTTTGGTTAAAAAAAAGATACCGTTTTATTGTGTGTCGCATTTTTGTGGCACATTAATGAAAATCTAAATGCAGGATTGGACTACATAGCGTGAGGGTTCCAGGTCACTGATTCTCAGAGTTATGCAGGACATCAATGTCACCTGACTTTAAATTTCTACGTATGAACCACAGAACATCAATGTGACCTGCCCCTGCTGAGCTACCCCGTGCCCCTGGTTTGGGACTTCCGTCTGTACTCCTCCATCACCGCTGACTCGGTGCTGACTCATTTTTCATCTCCTTTTCTGTCCCTTTGTTGCAAACATCCTGGATAAGACGAGACCGAACCAGACGCAGCATTTCCTCACACACATCCAAATGTACAACTCTCTTAATCTTTGTGTCGGTTTGTCTCTTTTCTCTGAGATTCCATATCATATCCCCCTTTTTTTTTTTTTTTTAAATAAAGAATTTAAAATACAATTGAATGGAGTCTATAACCAATAATGTGCGAAAGGAAAAAATAAAAAGGGATATTACAGTTATTTGTGATATTATCATATGTGCATCACTGAAACAATAAGGATATTTTATTTTTAAATATTACAGTTATGATCTGTACAATGTTGTTGCAGTGAAAGCAAACTGTACATAACATGATCAGCTTTATTTCTACTGTATGTGCCGCATGCTCACCTTCCTCTGCAGAAAGCACTCGAACAACGCGGCCGAACGGCCCCTCTCCCACATTGTTGTAGACTCCCACCGTCGCCTCAAACTGGGACAGGGGCGCGATGCTGTCATTTCTGTAAATGTATCTGGATGCATCAGGTGATGCCAGCACTGTCTGGATCCAGGTGCTGCTGCCAAGTGGGCGGAAAGCTACAACATAGCCAAAGCCCTCTCCGCTCTGCTGTTCCTCTGGAACTGGCTGAGATAGGGACAGAAAAGTTACGCCTCTGACCCGAACAACTGTGAGCAGAAATTAAATCACGCAGCTGTAAAAGACTCATGCAGTATATAGTAATATAATGTTTTATGTCTAACAAACTTTTGAACAAATCAGCCGTTCCAGCACCTTTCTGTGCTTTGACCCACATCCCAAAAATGTAAAGCTGTCACCTAATTCTAGATTTACACATGTGCAATTTGCACTAGCTCTGTATCTTCTTCTTGATTTACACAACAGGGGGAGTCAGTAGGTAGCAAATCAGAAAAGCTCTGCCTTTTAATTAAAAGCCATTCCACTGAAGCCAGACTGCTGCAGACACAGTAACCTGCCAGGATTCCATTCTCATCAAAAGAAGAATACTCTGTCACAATGAATGCCCACTCAAAAAATGCCCATGATCCTCTTACCTCCCACATAATAACAAGTTCTCCTCGAGCTCCTCCACCGCCGCTCACGTTAATCGGTGCAACCTTGGGAACTAAACAGACACAAAGGAAACTTGCTCATCCCTCAATTCCGACTGTTATGTCTAACGCAGGTGCAGAAGTAGTTTAAATAAGGGGATCACAGGCAGGATGTGGAGCTTCTGTTTACACAAAAATGGGTTAATCACACAGGAGAGGAATTAGGTTTTTGTTGACAGTGGCATTACCACTCGTGTGCTTTGCCGTTATTAGCCAAGCGCCGTATGTCAGCCCCATGTGTGAGACTCAACGGGAAGCTTGTTCCCTTGTGATTCAACCAGCGGGATGGAATTACTCAGCTAACCAGTTAAAAGGAGACGCGCTCATGCCAGTGTCCCGTGGCCCGTATGAACGGGACACAGTTTCTCTTGATGCAGCTACTAATTAAACTCAACACATGCGCCAGAGTGCACAAAAGCTTATCGCTGATACTTTGCAAAGTGTTTAAAAAGTGTAACTCGATTTCCACTTATCCTGCATGTGACTGAGCAATCAAAGTAATGTCACGAAAACACACAACAGATTTAAAACATCACAGGGAGCACGGACAAAAAGTGAAACTAATCAAACGGTTAAATTGTGTTTTCCAAGTGGGACTGATTCATTTGTTATGAAGAAAAACAACAAATCGAGAGGGTACCTGCTGCTTTGGTTCGAATCTGTTTTGATGGCGTGCTGGGTTCTCCAACACCAACACTGTTGATTGCCACCACCCTGAATTCATAATCCACCCAGGGGTTCAACTCTTTCACTGTCGCATGCATCATCTGTCCAGGCACAGAATCAGGAACTAGGATTAAAGAATTTAGAATTGAGATGTGTTTTATATTTTTATGCTTTACTGTATGTGGCACGTTCACATTTGGTCCCCAACACTTATAACTGGTACATACAACAATGAAATATATCAACTGAAACTATGACATTTGTAAGTCTTTTAAATTACAACTTATTCAGTTTGTCACAAGTCCAGCAGCTCTGCAAGCTCTGTAATTATTGTGGCTGCTGCTCAGTAGTACCAGAATCTTACAGTGCAATTTTTAATAGAAAAACAATTAGCTTATTAATTCTGGTTATCTATCACAGAAAGATTTCACTTTATGTGACTGAAACGCAATCACCGCCTTTAAAATAGAATCTTAAGCAAACTAAGACTGACCGTACACATTAAAGAAATCAGTTTAGGTCACAGGAAAAAAAAACCACACAAACAGGAACGTAATTTACTTAAAATGCCAAAAATAGTTTGTGATATGAATTATCATTTCCCACACATGAAGATATAAAGATAATAAAGACACCCGAGCCTGTTTAATGCAGGGCTCCAGTAAAACACAAGGATTTAATGGGGGTATACACACGAAACAAAGCATGCAACATTCAACTAGCTTGAGAAAATGATTAGAAGCATCAATGATATAGTGTATTATAGGGCTGTTGTACTAAAATAAAATAAAATAAATTAAACATATATAAATATATTCTGTGGCTGAAATTAAATATGTAATTTTCATTTGCATTTCCTACAGATGGACCATATTCAGTAGTTTGATGAGTCTGACTGATGAGCTCGAGGCTTTAGGCTTGTATTGGCCAACTTACTGGCAGGTAATTGCAGTAAATACCTAATTTTTATTTATTTTACCAAGTGTAAAATATACCTCATTACATATGCACTTTGGCTGCAAAAAAAAAACAAAAAAACATTTCAAATTTATGTAAACACTTTCCCCTCTGTGGCTCTGAGGAGGGCCATGGGGGAGCATTTCAAATTCAGACTGGGCCTGAAATGCCCACTCTGAACTTTTTTACAGCAAGGCTGTGTTATGTATTTGGACAATGGTGTTACATTGGCTGGCGTGGGTATTTTTGAAACCTCACTGTTTCTTGTGAACTACACATCAGGATATCTCACTTTTACAGTATATATCGGTGGGCAGTGCTACGTTGCTGAAGTACCCTTTAAATACAGTAACACTTATATACAAATAATGCTAAGCTATGCTATGTATCTGTGTGAAAAACAAACAAAGAAAACATATAAAACTATAACATTCTGAGAGTATGATAAAAACAAATTTGGTTGTTTTTTTTTTTTGTTTGTTTGTGCATTTCTACTTCAGTTGTCCCAGTTTATTGTGAAGCTTTTTGCAACTCACTGAACAGCTTAATTGACCGGAAAAGCTACGAAGCATTTAGCTTTCCTCTGTCTGAAAATATGATGCCGGACGGTGGTGCAGTTGTACCTGTTCTCACAGTCTGCCAGCCTATAGAGAAGGGCGTCCTGGCCTGCACCATGTACTTAGCAACAGGGCTGTGGTTGTCAGGTCCAGAGCCCCAGGACAGTTGCACAGTAGTGTCAGTAATGCCAGTCACAGCCAGGCCCTCAGGGGGCCCAGGAGGTCCTGCAACACCCAGAAGAAAAAACACCTGCATCAGCCTCACTGTGCAGCAGCCAAAACGAATGAGAGCACGTCAGCTTTGAGACTCCACTGCAGGTGTTATTCATAGATCAGGTAACAGGAGATATAACAGGTTGTGACACTATCATAATTAATATACTGAATATCTGAATCTCAGATCAGTGGGGACTCAGGTTAGATTCCTACAGTATTTTTTAAAGGCTTTGTACCTTCCCATACCTTTAATATATAGATTGATTCATAGATTTGGAAAACTGAGCAAATCAGATTAAAAAATAATTTAAAAAAAGTGGATTAGCATCACCTGCTTTTATGTTTTATCGCTGGGTTTCAGAGATTAGTTGTACAACAGTTTTGAGTAAAGTTGGATTTACATGCACAATGAAAAGTGTGCGTGCAGAAAGTTGAAGGCACTTCAAATTTTGAGTGAAAACAATCATTTCTACTTCAGCCGTGGCAGAAATGAAAATAAGCAGAAATGTAGATTGTTTTCACTCAAAATTTGAAATGAATTCAAGTTTCTGCGCATTTTAGTTTGATGATGACATTTCAAATTTTTGTCCACATGAAGACATACTGTAGGCACTGTAGGCCGAGACCCTTTGATCAGTTCCTGCATTGGGGTAGAATTCGATTATTTTGCTCATAGTGTTTTGACTGTGGCTCAGTATTTTCTACTAAGTAAAAGAGGAGTACAATAATAACAAGAAAAGATAACATTAATTACCAAAGATTTAGAAAAAAAAAGGAGAGATTTTTCGGATGGTGTCTCATTGAAATTAGGGAGAGCAGCAACATGAGATCAAACAAACAGGCCGGGACTTGGATAACTGACATGAGATTTCCTGCTAAGCCTTGCAAATCTGCAAAAGTAGCGCTGTGTCCTCAGTGCGACTAACTACTGCTGGAAGAAGATCACTGAGCATCAACAATACCGGTTTCAGATTATGCATATGAACACACAATACATAAAAGCTGCACAACATAGATGGACCGCAGACTCCTGATGCCATGATTTGCTGACGTGAACTAATATTTTCTTACTTTGTACGGCTGGTCCAAACTTTCCTATTTATTTTCATTGTGTATTTCCATTGGAGTGTCTGTGAAGATATCAGGTACTGAGGCTGACTAGTCGTGTTTACCACAACTCTCCCTAGTTTATATAACTTGAAGGACAGTTAGCACATTAGCAGCTAGGTTTAAATATCAAAAATTATCTCCCCAAAATACAGAATCTGTTAAAAACTCACTTTGAAAAAATTTTTTTAGTCTCTGATCTTTCTGAATAACCCTGAAGCTTTTGTGGCAACTTACTTCTATCTTTTAAAGTTAAATATAATTAAAGAGCCCATGGGTTTATAAAAAATACAGAACTTTGTTTTTTTCAAAAACTTTGCAGTTGTCAGTCTGAAAGCTAATATGGCTTTTTTTCCCCAGCTGAAAACGAATTATTGGGTAACAAGTGTTGGAAAAAGATGTTTAACAGAAGTAACAGAATGATTTAATTGACACATAAACTTAATTATCCATCTATTTTCTTTTTTTACTGCTTAGCCTGTATCCAACAGGTCTGTTCAAGGTGAAATAAGGCGAGACGCTACGGCCAGTTATAATGACCAGTTAACCTAACACCCATTTCTTTGGATTGTTAGAAGAAATCGAAGTACGCAGTAAAAAAAAAACACACACACCACGGTGACACCTTTAATGAGTTACAGTTAAAGTACAAATTACACTCACTAATTCTAATGACTGCAAAGTGTTTAGATTGGGATACGTTATTTTCACAAAACATCTTATAAGCAGAATACTGCATGCATAATGCCTTGTTTTGGCATATTTCCAGCAAAGCCACTGGGACAAATTTGAGTGTAACACCATCGGGCGGATGGGTTACAAAGCCCTGTCTTTACATCTAGACAGGCTCCATTCATTTGGCACCGCGAAGCCTCGTTCTCCTGGTTGAATCTGAACCGGCTCTGCCAGTCAAATCGATCAATCAAAGAACGGCACTGTGAGCAACCTGAGTCTGCATTGCCTGCAACGAGCCAACCACTTCAATTCAGGCAGCCATGTCGTCGTAGGTTAGTGACGCTATCAATAAGTAGTAATGAAGTAATTAAAAATACCTAACATGACAAGTAGCGCAAATAAGGAGGGGAAGGCATACCTCTGACAAGTACGTCTGCCGCGGCTGAAACTGTGTCAACCTCAGTGTGTACCATACACACATACTTCCCAGAATGCTTCAGCTGAATGTTCCTCACCATCAGGTCACCCGCAAATCCCTGATGACAGAGACATATATGAATACAAGTGTTGAAGAAGAAAAAGAAGAAAAAAAAAAACCCACCAAAAGCAGCAAATTCAAAGTAAAAAGAGAAAAGAAAAGAAGTCTGGAAAATCCTCAGGAGCACATTCAATTTCTTTCTCAGTCATGTGTAAATCCTCCACAAAAGAAGCTTGGAAGAATCCACCATAAGACTTTAAGAAGAAAAAAATGGCAAAACTAATTAATTTGGTTTTACATTGCAAGAAAGGCGACACAAAACCAACTTGTTTTCCTCTTTGGATCAGTGTTTGTTGTGTTTACACTTTACCCTTACAACTCGGATGAATGGTTCCAAGAATAATTTTCAGAGATGCTTTTTTCACTTTATTGCTGCACACACACACACACACACACACACACACACGCAAACAGATTTTTTTTTGTTGTTTTTTTCAGAAATATCCAGACTCTTTGCTGGATTTTTTTTTTTAAAGCAAAGTGAAACAGCTGTTGTCATTATGCTCACTGTGAAGTGTTAGTGTTTTACAGCAACTTCAGTGGCCCTGCCATGATCAACCTGAGAAAGCATAAATCTTGTAATCACAAAATTTTTGGTTTCTTTTGTGCCGGCAAAAATGGATTGATTTGCACATGCGCTAAGATCACCTCCGGGCTAGAAAAGTCTCATCCCTGCTCATACACTTTCTCCTCAATAACATCTGTTGGCATCTCTGAATGTACACAGTTTTTTTTTATTTTTTTTACGTGGGTTTTAAACTGGAGCTAGTCTAAAAAAACACCAGTTCCCCCCGGTGCCTTTATGTTCTCGCACAATCAGTTCAGTGGATACCACCTAGGGGAATAATTTGACAGTGTGAGAAATGCACTTAATTAGCATAGAATCAAGAGAAAAGAGTGATACCACTCACTTGTCTCACAGATGGGCTGGGAGGCATTTAGCCTAGTTTAGCACACACACTGGAGGCAATTCAAAAGGTTTTTTTTTTTTTTTTAACTGTTGATGTTGTTTTTGCTTGTTGCCGGAGCACTTTTGTGTTCACAAAAAAAATAAATAAATCTGGCACATACTGTATATTCTCCCTAACTAACTATTTATTCATTAAGGTTAAATCCAGTGTAATTAGTGAGGTTTAGAGGAGCGTGCATGTGGTTCTGTTACTTTTGCACAAAGTTTGCCAGCTTTACATTTAAAAAGAAGATTATCAATCATCATGAAAACTAATCAGACTGATGAAACCAAATTAGATTTACACAAGTTTTTAACCGTTCTTAACATGTTGCATCATGTTTGTTTAATTGGCGCACAAACACTCGCGCACCGCAACATTTATGCTATCACGGGCAGGCATTTGCACTAAATTTTCCTGCTTTCCGGAGACGTCATTGTGAGGAACTCATTCAATTTATTATTATTATTAAAAAAAAAGTCAGATGACAGAATGCTGCATGATGCTGTGTTCTGTCAGCTGATGGCTGCAACATATACAGAAGTAGGCAAGGGAGCAACTGCTATTAAACTGCTGCTGTTGTGGTGAGTTGACGTATGTCAGTGCTGGAAACCAGGATAATAGTGTTTCCCGACTCACTGCAATAATGTGTCAAAACGTGGCGCCTGTGTGGGCACTGACGGTGATATTTTGACACATGTAAGTCTTCCTAAAACCACGCATTGTCATTTTTTCCATTTCTGTTGCTATTTGTTAAAACAGAATTGATAAAACATGTTAATTACTGAGCTGCGGAGGTAGATGAGCTGTATATTGTTTCCAGGTGGCAGCCTCTGGGGCTGCAAAATGAAGCCAATGAGGAAACGCCAAAAACAACTTTTTTTCATAACAACTACACAGGCCGGGTTATATTTAGTACCTTCTTTGGCTAATTAGCAGGTATCTGTATTTAGTGCATTACACCTGTAAAGTTTATGGATCCTGCTTGCTAATAAAGCTTGCTAGTTTTGGCTGATAGCTTACAGTAGCTCTCATGTTGTCAAAATCAGGTCACTCCAAAAACTTCCCCACAAACAAATGGGTGGTTTCAAAAAGACTTTACAAATTTTTTTTATGGAAAATCTATGACTGTCCTCTCTGTTTTTAGCTTGTATGCTGACCTAGGCTAACTGACTTTGAGTTTATAATAAGTACTCAGGCATGGGAGTGTACAAGGTGTACAATCTGTGCTGTACATTTGTTTCCTATATATACACACCCCTCCAATCATCTCAAAGTGCTCCTGCCTGTTGAAGTCAATGGCTTTGCCATTGAAAAACCACTTGAAGATAGGACTCAGGAACGAATCACTTGACACCTCACAGGGCAACACAATACTCTGTCCCACGGTGGCGTCCAGGCTTAAGGGTGGAACTACGATCTTGGTGGGCTCTTTGGAGAGAAAAAGAGAATACCGTATTACTGAATGTAGTGTGGTATCTCTCTAAAATCCAACCAAATGAAGAAGGTATTAAAGCTTATATTGCCTAGAATAGCGAGACAGATTTTGGTCTAGCACAGTAATTAAGTGACCTTAAATAACTTCACTTAAAAAGCAAAAGCAGCCCATAACTCAGTAATGAATAATTAAAGACACTGCAATCACACTGTCAACTAGAACGAAATAAAATGACTCTCTCACTCTCCTTCTCCATAATAATCATTATTTAACAACCCCAAATCTGAAAATGCTACAGGAGCTCGTTTTAAATTAAATGAAAATATTCTTCACTCACAGCTATAGACGTCAGCGGCGTGCCCCACTCTGCTACATGAACAATAACTCAGAGCTGACAAAACCTTGGATGACTTATATGTCTGTCAAAGCGGCAGGAACATAAAACGGCTATATATTTCATTATCCATTTCATGCTTGAGCTACATTTTTTTTTTCCCTCTAACAAAAGTTTAAACCCTTGGCTTAGAAGGTGCACTGAAAGAAAAAAAAATAGAATACCTTTTACCACCAGCGTTCCTGTGTTGCTGGACGTTCCAAAATGGTTTCTGGCCACACACGTGTACCTGCCTCCATCCGACTTGGAGATATTGGTGATGCGAAGCGTTCCGTCCTCCGTGATAGTTTGTCTGAGGAGAGCGACAAAACTGAAAACAGCCCATCTGTTGTGTGTTTATCAGCTCTTTAGTAATTAACTGAATGAACAATGATGAAGAATCAAAGTGACCAGCTCTGCTTGTGATAAGGTTTCATTTCTCAAACCATTTG
>VUQJ01007536.1:6515-19287 GCA_015108635.1 Andinoacara biseriatus | reverse complement strand
TTCCCATAAAAAAAAGCCCCCCCCCCCCCCCCAGCTCCATCTGCATCACTCCTCTTGCTCTTTTAACCAAGCTGGTAACATGTGGCTCGTGACCGCTTGCTTCAGGATAACATCGTTCTCTGCTAACAAAGGTAAATACACTGATTTTGGAGAACTGTGGAGCTTTGGCTAAATGATGAAAAAAATATCCCTTACAACATTTGTCATTTGCAGGAAATATTTTTCAGTTGTGCATGAGTACATAACTTTTTAAAATACTGAGCTGGAATGAAGGAAGAACATTCTTGTTATAACTGTACAGAAACCAACAATGAACAAACCAGATTTACAAGGTTCTTAAAGCCAAACCGTTCCCTGCTGTCCATTTAGAATCGACAAGCTCCTTGTGTTTCTGCTGAGAAGTAACTTGATGATGAAGCAACATTTTCCAAGACCCATACCCATTGTGCAGCCAATATTTCTGAATAGAGAACCAGCTCCTGATTTTTTTTCTCGAAACCAAGCATCTAAAGTTGACTTTTCCAGGTACTGGAAGTCTAGCTGGGGAAGGAATAGCTTAAATTTCCCTGGGAGTTTGGGCAGAGCCTGCAGAACTCGTTAGTGATATAAATCACGGGGCCACTCCAAAGCAGGCTCAGACATTGTGGCAGAGAAAAAAGAAAAGTTTCCAGTGTGAGCTCATCATTTATTTAGTGAAATACTGAAAGAAAATGTCAGCCGGCAGAAAGGCTTGAACTCGCAAAGTAACAAAAAAATTGAAGATTGGAGAAAAAAATGAAATCCTGACACCAAGCAATGTATTTCAATTAAGAGATCTGGCTAAAGAAACAACAAGTGTTGTTTTGGGAGCCAGTGGTAATAAAACCTACATTTCAAACTCAACCATGTATTTTGATATGTGAGTATGTTTCCACTAGTAAAACACAGAGCGTGGAGAAAATGACAGATTCAGAGTTGACACAGAAACTCACGCAAGCTCTTTCTAAGTAATTATACATGGAGGGATGTTTGTAAAACTGTTCACACAATTTGCTGAAATTATTTATGTTCTTTGTTTATTTCTGAGAGACTGAAACCAGGCTTGCCTAAACAAGGACAAGCATTCAGAAGTGCACTGGGAAAACACAGACACCTGATGCGTAATTATGTCCTACAACCAGCCTTTTAATTTTTCCCATTTTTCATACTTAATTTTCATTTATCCAAGCCTTCTCTTTTATTCTTATTTTATTATTTTAACTTATCTTTTGACTTTCTAAATTCTTGTAATTATCCTTCCTACTACCATATTTGCTCCCTTCCCGTTTCCCTAATTCTTTTGCTTGCCACAAATATTTCTCCCTCCCCCCTCTCTATAAAATCCTCCCTACTTCCCCCTCCTCTCTCCCCACTTTCTTTTCCTTCTTCCCTTCCTCCAAACAGCTATCATTCCCACCTGATCTCTATTTCTGAACCTACCTCAGCTTTACCCCAATACTGACCTCGTACTCAGGTTCCTGAGCCTGGGGGGTGTCATGATGGTTGGGGGTTTCACAGTCGGGGCTGTAGTGTTCACAGTAGTCATAGGCTGCCCTGGGGTCTGCCACTATCAGCAGCTGCTGGATGTCACCCTGAACGTGGAGAAGAAGAAAATTGTCAGCAGAAGATAAGTCAACAAAGCTTTATAGACTATAGAGTCACCAGTTAAGAAGCCCTCAACGTTAAACAGTCTGCTGGATAATTTACAGTACTATATGAATTGGTCATTAGTGCTAGTTAGTTCAATGTCGTTTCTGGGAAAGAAGCTTTTCCCCAGTCTGGCTTGGCAAATGCTCCAATACCAGGAATCCTCAGCCACTGCTGAGTGGAAGCTAGTCAGGGGCGCACAAAGAGCTGAACAGACCACTTCCCAAATGTAGCTAGAAATAAAAAAAACTCTACCACAATAACTTAATCTATCTTAATCCAGAATCCAATCCACTATGTTAAAAACATAATCTTCATCTTCCAACCACCTTTGCCAGCACAAGTGCAGAACAGAATGTCAAATAAAGTCATTGGATATGACCAGAAAGGTTCTATGGGGTTTGCATTTTACATTTTGCATTTTATATGTTGTTCGTTGCAGGCTTGCACCTTGGACCTTTTTAATCAAAGAACAATCAGCAACTATTTTTCAAGTGTCAGTCATATAAAACAGCTCATGCAAAAAAAAAAAAAAGTATTTCCTTTTTTTCACAATTACAAATACAAACCAAATGTTAATACCCCTGCAGTATACAGTACACATATTTCTTCTTGCTTGATTGTTCAGCTTTGCACCAGCACAGCGATAATAAAATGTGACAATAAAACAACAAGACAGATGTTGTGCAGAATCAGAGGTAGTAGTCTCTTGACTATTAATTAACTGTAACTTTATGGAATGAATCAAGGTTTTAGGGGAGTCTGTAAGCTTTTAAAAGTACTATTGTACAGTTCCCCCAACTCAGCCGTGAGGGACGGCAAGTCCCCTTGCACAGCAGATAAATAACCAAGGTCTGTACTTATCTGAGGCCGCCTGTTTTTCATGAGCTTTTGGAAAAGGAAATTAGATCCCTGCTCCCAACTGTTTCATCAGCCAAAGGCTCTTTTTCCATGATCGTCTCTGAAGGAATTTCCAAACCAGGACCTGCTTAACACTGATCTGGAGAATGCTATCTATACCCATTGACCATATGGGCACGTCCGTTGACCTTTTCAGAATCCATCTGGACTAAGCAATAAACTGAACAAACAAACAAACAGGAAACATAACCTGAGTGCTGTGTGAAGGTGAAGAGAGGCCACAAACAGGGTGGCCCTTAAAGAGGAAGCACATACATGCAGATTGCATTAAATTACAGAAGGCAACATCTGTATAAGTTTAGATCTCTGGAACACATTAGAGACTTACCGCCCCATGCTTCCAACATACGTGACCAGTATATTTCAACAGGCTATTAAACAACTGAAACAACAACCCACACATGTACTGTAAATACTTTTGACATATGGATTAATGAAAGAATGTTTGGTAACCATCCGTGCACTACTGTTAATAGCACACGTGCCATTAATCCTACCATTATCATAATTATGTTTGCCTATGACTCAATTGCAAATCTGTCTTTCCATTTAGTTAATGCATAAATGCATTTTGCACATAAAGATTTTATATGATAACCTGTTTAGGTAAAGAAGATGTTGGTGTTAAATATTGCTAAAGCACTTGGAAAGATAGAATCATCTACATGTGATTACAAGAGTTCACCCTACACCTGCTGAAAAGCTGACTAAAAAGAACAAAAACTATATTGACAAAGTCACTCTTAAATTCCCAGCTGCACTTGAGCCGTTCAGTTATTTTTTTTATAATTTACTACAAATCTATCTAAACTCAAGGGCAGAAGATAGAACAGTTAAAAAATATAGACAAACTGTATTTGGCAGGACATCTATTTGCTTCCTCCCACTCTGTGAGTGTACAGTAACCCTTCAGTTTCATTCTTTCCTGGTCCTTTATTTTAGCATAGTTTGTATGTGTACGCACAAGGAAAATAAAGGGTACTGGATAAGGCAATAATATATTCAGTATAACAAGAAAATATGCATGAGAGTCCAAAAATGTCACTCAGTGATTTTCAAGAGACCACACACACTTGGCCCATTTATAAAACCAGACAGTGATTCAGTCACCCCCAAATTCCCTGATCAGCTTCCCATTCCTTGCCCTCCCTCCTCTGCTTCCACCCTGGGTTTCTTCCTTGTCTGCATCTCGGTACATTTGTTGATATTAGTGTCTGAGTTGCATTGCACATCTCTCTGGCATCTGTTGGACATTCCTCCTCAGAATTACAAGAATGATCCACAGCAATGCCATGGATCTCCTCCGAGTTGGCACAGACATAATGGGATGAATCATCAATCTAATCCACACTACAATAACTCAATTAATGGGTCTGCGTACAATGTGCATGTGTGTGCAAATACAACATGCCTCAACACATGTTAATCGTCATCTCCTGCTTTCACAACAACATTCTGCCAAAGAGCAGGACATAAAAAGACTAACTGAAAAGGATGATAAAAGAAAAAAAAAAGGTCTGCCCATTCATATTTAAAGTCATGGCAAACCATTTTTTACATATGTACAGGACATGAAAAATGAAAATATAAAATGAAAATAAAATACTTGCACAAGAGTAATGAAAATAAACACAGTGCTGATTTGTTTCTTGAATGTGCACATTTCCCATTTGATTTTAGGTTAAGAGGAGTAAAAGAGCAGACAGATGCTGCTTGACTGTCCTTGAGTCTATGACCCTACTGACATCTGCTTTAAGTAGTATCCCTGCCTAAACAAAACCCTGATCCACAATGAAAATGAATCCCACATGGAAAATTAAAGCCAGGCAGATAGTGACAACTTTGCTGGTATCAGGGATATGGCTCTCAATTGGTTGGTTTCTTACCTTTTAAACACAAATCCTTCTTTTTAATGCTATAAAATATTTAACCTTCTTGTAAAGCACCCTATAAATTTTTAACTAATCTAATCTAATCTAAAAGTGGATATCCATAGTTTCCTAGAGAAATCTCTGTTTATAAAATATAGCAAATTTTTGGTGTTGCACTGTTGATTGACCAGGAAAAGTGGCATCATACACTCAATCAGTCACACAACCCTTTTCTACTTTGTAGCCCTACTCAAACTATATTCAAACCACCTGATCCAAAGTTTCCACTAAAACAAGAGGTAAGTAGGTAATTATGACACTGAAAGGTGTAGCAGGTAGCTTTGACTCGTGGGGGAAATTAAAGTATCTAGAACATACAATTATGAATTTGTCTACAACATCATGCACAGGATGGAGAAAATCACATACACTATGTAAATTAACTGCCAGCCTTCCTTAGGATAACATTTGGGGTGCCAAGTGTATTTCACAGAGCCAAAACCTTGTTATAAAAACCTTTCACTGTAATTACTTTGTAGAATAAAATAAATAAAACTTTAATAAAACAGTTGCTGTTATGACTTGTCTGTGACACTTTACTTCTTGGGGCACCGTGTACCAGACATGCGGTCTAAGATACTTTCATAGGTGTTATTCCTGCAGATGCTTTAGCTTTTTAAATAAACACTGTGTATACTTACATTATCTTTTGTAGCCATATTTTCTTTACTTCTCACATACACGTCTGAACAACCTTGACATATTGATCATATGCAAAGCTTACTTTTCCAAAATCTAGGGAAGGAATATATCTTGAAAGATGGAATTTCAAAACTGTACAAGGACAGCAATTAACCAAGTAGCACAGAGGAGGAAAAGTGTATAATACTCTCCAGATTTCTTCAAGTGTTTTATCAAATGCAGCCTCTGTGGTCAGCACAGGGATAACATTTCTTTTCAAGCACTGGGGACATACAAATGTCTTGCACCCTCCGAATATTAAAGCATTTCGCCTGCCAGTAGCTCACAAAACTATTGAACTATTTGAACCATCTGTTTGCTTGTCTGCCCACACTTTCCTCATTTCTTTCTCTGTCACTTTTTCCTTGATCTGCTCCTTTCTATCAGGCAGTTTTTATTTATTACTTTGGTCAAAGTACAAAGGTGATAAAAGGTGGGACTGGACTACATGAAAGTAGGGCTAGATTGTAGGGGAAATGCTACAGAACAAAGTGTTGTAATTTGCAAAAACTCACCATGTGAAAAACCAAACCAAAACCAGTTACTGATGACATTCTCAGCAACCCTGACCCAAACTATGAAGATTCTTTTTACACAGTCCTAACCAAAACATTTTGTGACCGATATTAGACAGTGAAAATGACTGAGGCAAATGAGAAACAGTCATGGTGTTCAAATTCTCTCAAGTCAGTCATAAACAATGATTCACTTTAAGGCTAAGAGCACATCAGACTCTTGTTATATTCCTCTGCCAAGGACTCTCCTGCTGGAGGGACAGTGTTTTGGAATGATGTGCTATGACAGACACATAAACAAATTATCTTCACCTCTCTCTGCCCCTCTCTCTCTCACTCATGCACAAAACACACAGACACACAGACACACACATGCACACACGCAAGCACACACAGACAGACTTACGCATGTACAAAACAATACATTCAGTATGTAAACAAAGAGACTGACATCTGGAGCAAACAAAGACTTCCACCAAATCTTTTAAAGTCTGAAAAGTGGATTTGCATAAAAACAAGAAGGGGGGATGATTTCACTTTGAATATCTTGTGGCTTTAATTTCAAAGAAGAAGAAAGATGGGGGAAAAGGCATTTGAGAACCCGGTCAGTGAGCATATCTCTTAAACAGCTGTGCAATCCCAGCCAAGACAAAGCACACACTCATCATATTTTCCCCTAGCCTTCACTCTTCAATGTACTTCCAGCTTCGACACCTGCTTATGCAATCTACTGCAGTAAGGTAGCCTACTCAACGCAGTCTGAATGAGACATCATTGACAGTTTCTGTAATTACACATATGCACAAGCTTAGTGTGATTAAACAGCCATACTTTCTATTTCGATAAGTTCCAATATTGTTTCTCAAAATTGCAAACTGAGGATGAGACTCTATATAACAGTCTTATGTTTGCTTGTAAGTATAGTAAGGTCCCTATTGGCATTAAAAGGTCAGGAGGAGCAAAACATCTGAATTTAATGGAAAAACCCCTTTAACACTTTAGAGTGTTATGTGTGGAGAGTTAAAACCAAAAAGTGGATACCCCAGCTAACTTTAAATAAATGGAAAGAGCAGGCCCTACTTTCTCTAAAGCTTGATATATAACTATCAAAGGATCTTAAGTCCTAAATTTGTGAATAAACAGTAATGAAAATGGTTAGGTGGATTGGAGATCAGGGGTCTACTTTCTGTTACGTTAAGAACAGATTATCTATTTGAACATTATGTGCAGCAATGTCAAGACGTTCCCTGTATCATTTAGATTTCTGTTTAAATAAATCAATTTAGATACATCCTAAGCTTTGGGGATTTTGGTAGGCATCCTTTAACACTTTAAAGAGAGTCAGGCGTTAGTGTTTCCCCCCTACTCCCAGCCTTCATGCTGGCTAAATGACTCATATCTCTACAGTATAGTCAATGCACAGACATGATTATCATCAGGCGCCTCTTATATTGAAAGCATTTTTGAAAACATAATGTCTTCTCCACCAGCTACACAGTCAAGCTGGATAGGGATCCAACAGAAATAAATTAAACATTTTAGATCATTTTTGGTGTACCTCCATAAGATTTTGATATGAATACATTTTATAGACAAAAGACAATGAAAGAACTGGTCTCCTGATTGGAACGCTGCTTCAAATTCACAATACATTTATCGAGATAGTACAGGCGGTCTTCCAAAACATTCCACAACCTACGAGGTATTCTGTAGTATATGCATAACATCTCTAAGTTTATAATGAATCTCGATGTATAATCCAATAAGCCAACTATACACATAACACATTTCTTACATACACTTACAAACATGTTTATATCCATAGGAATATGTAAGCAAACACCCTTGTCACCAGTAAAAAACATTTGCAATGAGCAGTGCACCTTGCCCACAAGTAGCAATTTTGCAATCAGTACATCTAATGTTATTAAACTTGAAGTGGAAATAATTACAGCTTAAGATACAATTCTAGCTGGTGCACCACATCACCGCTTATTGTGTGACACACTGATTAAAACCACCTTGCAACTTGAAAAAATGTTAATTCTTGGAACACAAGGAATCATTTTCTCCTCTCTTGGTTTTACAAAAAAAGAGCATCCCAAATTGCTCTGTAATTTAATACTATTGAGTTTATTGTATTTTGACACAAAGAACACTTACATGGGCCAAATGAGCACAATTAAACCAGGCTTAAAGGCAGAAACAGCTTGGTGACAGTGGTGGGATTTTACTTTATCCTCTCTAATCTTATTCACCTTAATTACATTCCCACTAGAAATTACTTTAGAATTCACTCATTCATTATTCTATAAAACTAATTTACTTTATTATAGTAAATCTCATGTGCATAAAAATAAAGCTCTAAATCAGCATGGCAAAAAAAAAAAAAATCATTGAAGATAATCACACTTTCAAGTGGCTTCACTATGGAAAGGCATCTCTGACCTAGAGGCAAACATTTTGCAGTCTGCCCAACTTAGCAAGCATTCCACATCCAGCCATGAAAGCAAGCCTATTGTTTTTTTGCATGCCATCATTCACCTCACATCTTCTACAGAGCACAAACCTAGTAACTGTTACTTCCTTCCCAAAACCACTGGATTGCTTATCCCCAATTCTGATTCTGCCTGATTCTCACAGTTACTGATCGATTGTGACACTATTAATTTAAAAAAAAATCATGATATAGTTCAAGCAGCTGAAGCCTAACAGACCTCTTTTTCCCCCTCCCCTCCCCTTTAAGTAAATATTCAAATCAAATTAGTCCTGAGACAGAAAAAAAACATTTAAGTAGCCTTTCCCAAAACATTGGCTTTTGCCAAGTACACAAAGCCAATTTTGCTGTTCTGGCCAATAAAATTCACCATTAATATATGCACAAAATAATGAAAGGCAAAGAAAATGTCTGGTCTTAAAGCTGCTGGACTTTAAGTATTACAAACTAAAATTGTCACAGTGGTAAATGGGAATCATTGAGAATAATGCTCACAATGTGCTTTCGGTTAAGTTTAAACAGTAAAAAAGAAATTGTTGGCATTTAAGTTTGTTTTTTATAGCTTTTTCATGACACAGTGACTACAATCTAATGGTGAATGTCTGCATTATATGTATGTAAGATACTCCTGTATAAATGATGGAATTAATATAAGGAGGTTTTTGCTCATATAGCATCTTCACAAATTTTGTACACCCACAACAAATGTTTTAAATTTATTCAAGTCTTCTGCCCTTACCCAACCTAGGAATGCATTAAAGCAGTAGTTTGACTGTAGCTTTCTTGCTGGTATTCACACACCACCTGGTATTATTTTCTATATTTCTATCTTGTTGCAAAACAAATAAATAAAAATAAAGAATAATTCCCAAATATGGCAATAGTCCTTTAAACTAATTCACACAATAACCACCACCACACAGAGAGACTGTGATTCAATATGGCTGCCATACCTCAAAGACCTCCTCATCTAGGATTCTGGTGCCAAAGACGGTAATGCCTTCTGTGCTAATGATGGCATGGTCACTTCTGGCGAGCGGCCTGGTCACCTTTTTCTTACAGTCCACAATGATGGTAACACTTTTCTTCTCCACGCTTATAGCTACGCGATGCCATCTGTTCAACAAAGAAGGAGATTAGAAATACAGCAATAACCCTCTTCCTGTTGTTCCCAATTAAGAAAATTGCTACAGTTTATGGCTATAGGAATAGTTTATTATTAGAAATGCTAACCAGTTTTAGCTATAATGTCTGTAGTTAAGGATACAAAGATCTAAATTATTGTAATCCTGGTAAATACACTCACAGGACATTTTATTAGGTACATCTTCAGAACTGCCTTAAATCTTCATGGCATACATTCAACAAGATGCTGGAAACATTTCTCAGAGATTTTAGTCATTCGTGATGTGAATCTCACATTTTACTGAATCCCAAAGATGCTCTGTTGTACTGAGAACTTTTGAATATGGTCATTTGAGTACAGTGAACTCACTGTCATGTTCAAGAAACTGGTTTAAGATGATTTTAATTTTGTGACATTGCACATTACCCTGCTATAAGCAGCCATCAGAAGATGGATACATATTAATCATAAAGAGATGTACGGCAACAATACTTGGATAAGCTGTGGCACTTAAATGATGCTCAGTTGCTACTAAGGGACCAAAGTGTGTCAAGAAAATATCCTACACATATTACACCACTACCAGCACCCTGGAGCAAAAGGCATAATGGATCCATGCATTCATGTTATTGTTTAGACTCAGTGTCTCATTTGCAAGAAAGACCTTTCAACAGTAAAATGTAATAAAATTTATGCAAATTCTGACCCTACTATCAAGATTCATCAGACTAGGCAATGTTTTTCCAATCATCTATTGTCCAGTTTTTATGAGCCTGTGTGAATTACAGCCTCAGTTTCCTGTTCTTAGCTGACAGGAGTAGAACCCAAAGTTGTAAAGAGCGGTTACTTGAGTTTCTGATGCTTTACCGTCAGCTCAAAGCAGACCATTCTCTATAAACCCTAAAGATGGTTGTACGGGAAAATCCAACTACACCAGAAGTTTCTGGACTACTCAAATAAGCCTGTCTGACACCAACAAGCACCCGACATTCAAAGTCATTTTAATCACCTTCCTTCCCCATTCTGATGCTCAGTTTGAGTATCAGGTCTGGTCATTTTGGCCAGTTTAACTTCACAAGCAGCTGAACAGGTACACCTAGTAAAGTGGCCGGTGAGTGTATGACGCCATAGCTAACAGTTAGCTAGATTAACTTAACCCTGTAAAGTCTTAATCATGCAAGAAAATTACAAATTTTTAAAAAGTGAGTATTTAGTAAACCTTCTGATAAATTTTAAAAAAAGAAAAGAATTATTAATTTGTCTACATGAGTTTTACTTTGTATCATATTTGCTACAATTTGTATTTTTTGCGATTTATTGTTTGGATAATTGTTTGCAATTTATTTCGTTTTTTTAGGGGCAAAAAATGTACCTGATGAGAAGTTTCAAAAACTCACAAAAACTCATATTAAATATGATACATTTGGTGTTAAAGGGTTAACTTATTCAAATGTGTAGAAGGATAAAACAGCCTGACATTGTTGCACTGACTTGCACTGAACACTGTTACTTCCTTTCTGGCATTTGAAGAACCGCGCATAGATTTCCCAATGTTACACAATCACATAGAAGTGCATGCAAATGTTATATTTGGGTAACTATAGAAATATTCTTTAACTTTAGCAGCAGAGCATTATAGTAAATGTATTTTCAAACATGTTGTACTAGTCCTGTGAATGGCTACATGTTCCAGATCTTTTGAGTATGTAAGGAAATATATTTGGTGATAAATTATGCCAAAGACAATTAGCAAAAGCCTTCATGTAAAAATGATCACTGTTTTAGTTTTAGTTTGGATTTATTCGCAAATGCAAAGCCAGCTTTGACAAAATGTGTAGGCCAAATGGCCTAGCTAGACATTTTGTAAAATTGTAATTAAAAGCATTGAGTGTGCTGTATATTTTCACTGTTTATCACCAACAAAGGACAACTCGTGAAATCACTGCAAGACATTTCTGTTGGCATTTACATGAGAGATAACTTTTAACAATGATTTGTTTCAGCTTCGTTGGACAGCTATGAAGATCCTGTCCTTTGCTTCATATCAGTATAGCAGTGCTGTAAATAATTTGGAAAGGCTTTCATTAAATTGTTGCCAGCAATTTATTTGCCATTACTGTCTGAGTTGTTCCATATGGTGTTAATGACTAAACAACATATGATGATAATAAATGTGCAGTGCTGCGTGTCTGTTTGCCAGGTTGGAAGAGTTAAGTATGCTCTGAGTGCCTGAGAAAATATTTTCAGCAGAGTGGTTTCGCTTAGCACAAAATATAACCTGAACCCTTTTTTAAAATGGAAAAGATTAACCCCAAATATGCTGCTTGTGCGCTAACCTCACAAGCTGCAGAACAAGCAAACTCAAACTTCAAATTCAACATTGAGACAATGGGATAACGGAATACGCCATAGGAAAGCAAAAATCCAGGGGACACAAAAGCCAGCCATTCAGATTTTAACCTTCTAGTCTGTTAAAGCACTCATTCACTTACTTGCCATCAGCAAGGCTGATGGAACGGAATAAAGGGTACTCTTCTGGGACAGGCTTGCCATGCTGGTCCTCATATAGGAAGACAGGCGAACGTCCCACCTCTACACCGAGCTGCTGGAGGCCTTGCTGGTTGTACACAGAAATCAGGAAGGACTGGTGGCCAGCCTTGGGTTTGATGGTAAACAGTATGGAGAAATCTTCTGGGAATACCCCCCCTGAAGGTGGAACACACAACAGACATGTGGGCTGGTATGCTAGTAATGATAAAAGGATATGTAGTTAAAAAATGTGAAATAAATAAAATTCACATTAGTTTTCTGATTAAGAAGATTATACACACAAGACTACTAACTTCTATATGAACATTTGGTCAGCGGTTTCTTTAATTCTGATATGTTCATTCGTGTGTGTGTGTGTGTGTGTGTGTGTGTGTGTGTAGCTGGTCTCAAAATGAACTGCAACATAACGTCTATGTTACGTATATGTGTATGTTGTTGTTTGTAAATAAATTTTGCTAAACAATTTTTAATGCAGCCCTGCAACAGGCTGGTGGCCTGTACAGGTTGTACCCTGCTTCTTGCCCTTGGACTGCTGGGATAGGTTCCAGCTCCCTGTGACCCTGATTATGCATTTGTTGGTGTTTATGGTGTTTATGAACAGCTGTTATATATACTCATATAACGAACATAAAAAGAATAACATGATAATTAACATACATGTCTGTCTTTTCATACATAAGCAAAGTGAATAAGCACCTCAGGCCTGTCAAAAACGGTCCATAGGGTAGGTTTTTGCTAGTAAGAATAAAAAATGTCAAAGCAATACTGTCTCAAGAAGATTGAAAGTTTTTTGCGCTGCTGCAGACTCCCTCTTACCTTGTGCCCTGTTATACAAACCTTCTTCTGATGTTATTACTAGGGCAATTGTATTGTAATGACTACCGAG
>VUQJ01007534.1:5781-20071 GCA_015108635.1 Andinoacara biseriatus | reverse complement strand
ACACAAGTACTACTCGGCCAAAGTTTACTGTTGAGATTTTCACGTGAAAGCGATGAATAAGTACGAGAACCAAGGCTTCGGTAACGAAGAGCTCGGCGACTTTGAACAGAGAAAAGGACTTGTAGAAAGAGTCGTCGCTCTCTGGCCGGCTGAGTTGCCTCGATTTGCCTTGATTAAAGTGCCTTTTGGTCCGGGTACCGCAGGGGAAGAAACTCCGCAAGACGGGAAAAGTGGACACGGAAGTTTGAAACCAACCGTGACTTTGGAAGGACCAGCTGCAAAGTGTTAAAATCGTGGTGACCAAATCATGTTTTTGTGAGACATTTAAGTGCACTTGTCGGCGGTTTCCCTTCCAGCGAGCCAGCGACAGCCAACTGTTGCCTGCTCGGTGTGCATTTGAGGGTCTGGCGCTGCAAACCACCAGCAGACGTTGGTTAGCATTCATGGCTATCGTCAACATTAGCTTAAGATTGCCAGCTTGCAAGCCATATAAATGTTTCTGTGACCGTGTAAGTTTCTGTACACACTTGTTTTTACTCCCTACAGCGTTTGTAACTATAGCCAAAGTTTGCTTTTTTTTTATGGGACTTCCACTTCAGTGTTTGTCACTGATGATTAAATTATAAAAATTTTTAAACAATAAGGTTATGGCTGTCAATAATTGCTACTTTTCTTACATTTTCTCTTCGTGAATAATTTTTAAATCTACCACTTGTGTTTTGTTATCAAAACAACATTTTCGGATAGCTATGATTGTTGCTTAAATTATATTTAGGTTTTGAATTGCTAGGTTTTTATTTGAAGAGCATGGACCATAAAAATGAGTAAATTAAGTGCAGCTTACATGCAACAAGGTAAAGAGTTATGTAGAGAGGGAGCACTTGACAACATTAAGTGAAACACATTAAAATTAAATAAGTTTAGATTAAGGTTAGCATGCAGTGTGTTATTTGGCATGTAAACTACCCAACACATTAGTTCTAGGGTTTTATTGTGACTTTAGGATTATATTTCTTTGTGTTTAATGAAATCATCACTGAATCTTGTTTTATTTTTCTCTAGATTTCTGTTAAATGTCCTGTGAAGCACTTAGGCTCGATTAATGCATGATAAACAGAGACATACTGGAGCAACACTGATTTGCATTGGTGACCTCCATCACCTCAACTCCTGGAGAGGAGCGCCTGGGCCTGGGGAAGGGACTCCTGCTTTTTCCCGATCTCCTGTTTTACCGGCGGGCAACTGAGTCCAGCTTGGAGAGTCCCGGCTGCGGCCTGGCACCCTGCCCTTATGGGGCAGCAGCCGGGGAAGCTTGTAGGGGACCAGAGGAGACCCAGTTTACCGGCCTTCATCAAAGGCACGAAAAAAGAATCATCACGCCATGGGAGCCCCTTCTGTAATGTTTTTGCTGTGCATGGTAAGATCAAATGTTAATTAGACTTTTATCAGGTTACTTACTACTGACAGCAAAAGGATTTCTCAAACTATAAGAAGTTTGCTTGGTTGGGGAAGTCATGATTGTTGAGAAGTGAGCATTTTTCACGCTTTTTTGAATATCTTGTGTGGGCATTGGCCTGAAATCAAGCACAATAAAAACTCTTTGTTGTGGTTGACCCTGCCTCTGACACACATTTTTTTCAGTGGAGTAAATCACATAGTGAAAATGAGTAGAGCAACCACTGTATCTTTAGGCAAATGTTGATTCTAAAAGAATTGACTAATAAATAAATTATGATAAAATGCATTCTGTAATAAGGGCAGACATTTCTGTGTCAAAACTTAACAAAGGGAAACATAGTTGGTTTGATGTATCTGTACCTGCTTGCTCTGGGTCTGAAACCTGATTAATACTGATAGTGATAGCTCCTATCAAGATGGACAGCAAATTAACCTTTTTTTTCATAGCAAGCCTGGTTTTACCAGTCAACGTTTCTGACTGTCCGATTTGACCGGGAGATTAGTTTTTTAAAGATGGAAGCAATATTCTAGTGAGTTTAAAAAAATATTTTAGTTGCACCTTATTGAGCTTCTTGGGGACATAAGAAAAACCTTTAAACCTTCAACACAGTCTTTAAAAAAATTTTTTTTTTCAAATGGGTGCAACATGCTGAGTGACAGATTCAAAAAAGCTTGCATTAATGGAGCTATTTCCACCAGATTGAAATAGATGAGCTTTTTAAGATCACAGAGTCTGCTGATTGGTCTTAATATGGAGTCACAGCAATCTTGTCAGGGGAGGTGCACCTAATACATTGTATTTGACTGATGACATGAATAACGAACAGTCAGAAACTGGAAAGGATGCCTACAATGTAAAGCAACTTCTGTAGCGGTCAAGCTCAACAGTGCCTCCTCCTGTGTTTATGCAGCATGGTGTTACATGGTGTGTGCTTCAATGTTCTATGCAATATATATTTATGTCTCAGAAAATATGATTCCAAATCCCAACACAGGTTTAAACAAATCTTGACATGTGAGTGGTGAGTCCAGGAATGTTTGGTAGTAAATAGACTTCAATGATTAATGGATTATCAGAGGCTGCAGATGAATTTTTATGGTCTTGTCTGAGTGAGCTCAAGTTGCATGAGGAAAGCATTGTTCCGCCACACCTTTGAGGGCCACGTTTGCCTCTGGGTAAGACTGGCATGCTGTTGGTGCAGGGCCTCACCACACACGAGCTAGATCTGTTACCTGGATGTGTGTCGTCTTTGTGTTTGGTGGGAAGTATATCTTTTAGTCCGCTTAAAGCAGTATGTGTCTGTGCTGCTGCTGGTTTGAGCCTCTTGTTTTTGTTTCCTGATGCTCGCTCAGGACACATCTCAGATTGCAAAAAGCAGATTTCCATAGTTTAAAAAGATTACTCATAAAACACTGTAGTGATGTAATCTTTACCTCGTGTTTTGTTTTGGTTCATCGGAGGCTTATTATTTACCAGTTTGACTTGGGAAAAACCGTCTTTGTTGCCAAGAATAGCTCAGTTTAAAATGGCAAAGGCACAAGAAGACTTGCACTCTAATTGAGACTTTCATTTATGTCTATAAATGTTTATCATGTTTAAATAATATCCAGTGAGGGGTTAGAATCAAACGAGGTGAATTATTGCTACATTAAACATTTATGTCTTAAGAGCAGACCATGCGTTGATGGTAAAATTCTTGGGTGATATCAGGGTTCATAGGTTGATAGCCAGTGTTGATACTGATGTTTTTTTTTTTTTATTATCAGTTTCCCATTTTTACAAAGTCTACATAAGTATAAAGGTTTTTAAAATGTTTCAGCTCATCATGTAGTTTTTTTTGAACATTTATCTACTGAAGCAAAGTCACTCCTCACTGGCATCTGTAAATGTCACTTTATCTTATTGTGGTTGTCTTTTGTGTTACTGATATTGATACTGGCCATCACATGGGCGTACCCCTACTTATGCCATCAGTGGAAAGAGAGGTCAACAGAAATTATCATTGTAGAAGAAAAGTTTTAAAATAAGGGGAGGGCTGCAGCAAAAAATGTAATATGATTTTTAATCATTGAATTGAATATGTATAATGTATCTAGCTAACTGATAGATTTACCAAATGTGTCTTTTAGCGCTGCGATTGCCTCGGCAGGATTGCTTTCCACTGACTAAAGCTTGCATAACACAGAGGGGGACAGGACATCGAAGGTCACACAAACAGAACGAAAGTGTGTGCCGGTAAATGGATCAAATTTGGCAAAGGGTCATTGACACGGGGGGCATTTGTTTTCCTTTTCTGCCCCTTTGCGCTTGTGATGTGCAGGTTAGACCATAAGAGGGGATGTGAGTCATAGTACAAAGAGGAGGGCAAGATCAGCACATGATTTTATGTTGTTTTTTTTTTTGTGTGTGTGTGTTTTTCTTCCTGGTGAGGCAAACTAGTTAAAACTAGGATATCCAGAACCATGCTGCTTCTCAGCAGGCAGGTTCAGACCTCTGCATGCAGCTGCTTGGGAAAGAGACAGAGGCAGTAAGGGGCAAGCAAAGACCTGTTTCTGTTCTCGGCACTTCTGCATATTGTAATGTGTATAGGTATGTACTGCACAAATTGTAAGGACTGAGCAGAGTAGTGAATTTTTTTTGAACCGCTGCTTTCTAGGTGTGTGGTTCAGATTGCCGAGTTTCCTCTTAAGTTAAACATACAACTATATGGTTCAATGATTAAATTACAAGCTGCACTATGTTAACAGGCTTGTTAAATACAGCATGACAGATGTACTCGGACCAAGGTTATTATAGCTAAGTAAAACTAACACAAATAAAAATGAGTTAACTGAAATAAAAATAAAAACAAGACCTAAATCCCACCCCCAAAACTAACTGAAACAATATTGCACATATATAAAATAACTTCAGTAAATGTGTGGGTGTGAGGTTTCTCCAGGTTCTCCTACTTCCTCCCATAACCCAAAGTAGGGCTACACTTTTATGACCAAAATTCTTCATGATGATTGTTCTCCTTATTTACCTAAATTGAGTGCATCTTTTAGAAGAAGATAAAAGAAAAAAAATTGTATCAAAACTTAATACAAAATTAAACCAACAGCACATTACTCCGTTTTGCATTTTGTTACATTCCTATTAATTAAAATAAGCTATTTATTTACCTCAGTTAAGATAATCTCCTATAGAATTAAAATATATTATGGTACCTGCTACGCTTTGGTGGTGTTTCGGCCACTGGTGCACCTCTCTGCCTTTGTAACCTTGCGTGGGTGGGCTGATGCCGATGGGTTGAAGACGTGGACAGTCGTGTTGGTTTTTACTACAATTTTGGTGATATATTTCAATTTCCATTTCATTTCAATTCAGTTTTATTTTTATAGTGCCAGATCACAACAGTTGCCTCTAGGTGCTTTGTACTATAAGGTAAAGACCCTATAATAATAAGTAGAAAACCCCAACAATCAGACAACCCCCTACTGTATGAGCAAGCACTTGGTGACAGTGGGAAGGAAAATCTCCCTTTTAACAGGAAAAAACCTCAGTCAGAACCAGGCTTGGGGAGGGGCACGCATCCACCGCCACCAGCTCTCTGGCTCTCTTCCACAGCCCGAGATTAATAATAACTAATGATGCAATGCAGAGTGATGTATAAACACACAGAAAATGAAAAAAAGTGAGTGAAGTAGAAACACTCAGTTCATCATGGGAACCCTCCAGCAGCCTAAACCTATTACAGTGTAACTAAAGGAAGGTTCATCATCACCTGATCCAGGCCTAACTATAAGCTTGATCAAAAAAGGAAAGTTTTAAGCCTAATCTTAAAAGTAAAAAGAGTGTCTGTTACCCGAATCCAAGCTGGGAATGGTTCCACAGAAGAGGGGCCTGAAAGCTGAAGGCTCTGCCTCCCATTCTACTTAGGAACCACAAGCAAGCCAACGATCTAAAGTGCATTCAAAGTGCTCTATTGGGGTCCTATGGGGTCTTTAAGATAAGATGGGGATGGGGATCACAGATTATACAGAAAGAGATGTCGCAACAGTTTGAAAAGATGAGGCTTTCTGGAAAAAGGATAGAATAGAATGGCTTTATTGTCATTATACAGAATGTACAATGATATTGGAGCGTTATACCATTATATCTGTGTGCAGATATAAACAGTCTGTACTGTAAAGTAGCTAACCAGATTTTCAGGTGATGTGCCCGTGGTTGGTGTCAGCATAAGCTTTTCTTTAGTTGAAGATCTTTTCTTTAGATGTTCAAGTGATCGCTTTAAAACGCACCGTGTGTCCACTTGCAGGCTAAATTGCTGAATAGAAAGACTTAAAAGGATGCTTTTCTTTTATTTTCATTTCCTGAAATGGGCTGACACTGGAAACAGGACAGCTGTGAACATTTTGCAGGCTGCACAGTGCAAAGAAAAGAGGTTCTAACTTTTTAAGGCCTGCAACAATATTATTTGATCATATTTTAATATTTGCAGTGCCCACATGTTGGTGGTATAAAAAGGAAAATTTGCCTCCTGGTAGTTACATTTATTTAAGGGGTTGTGTTTTAGTACAGTTGAGACCCGGACACCATTTCACATTAAAAGCATTTATAAGCATATTTTTCTTCTTCTTCTTTCTTCTTCTTCTTCTTTTTTTTCGTTTAAAGTTAGTGTTAATAATCTCTCTATGGGCCAGTGTTTGGTTTGAAGGAAAATGATGTGGATAAGCAGTCAAGATGAGGTAAAAAAATTTTTTTTGTGTGTATAACTGGGAGATGTGAGTAGTAGTAACTGCACCATCTTTCAATACAGTAAATAGACTGTTAGAATTTATGCTCTTGTGCTTTTACATCAGTAGCTAAAGCAAAGAGCTGCAAGCCACCGGACAAACCTTAAACCAGTGCTGTCACAATGTCCATTACATGAATATTGTGGCCAAAAGAATTCAACATTTTACAGTATTTATTGTAAAAATATATAAAAAAAACAACAATGCAAGCATGAGGAAGAGTCTAACTACAGTCCGACTGTACAAAAACGCATGAAAAGAACAGAATTAATTTTGCTCATAACAATCCTTTTTTTGGAAACAGGATTTTATAAAAGACAATGATTTATAATTGCAGAAACATTTTGTGTGTAGGCAACAAGAAGAGAACAGTGCCAACGTGTGGACATCAGCCACATGTGTTGGGTTGCAGAAAATGTAGGAAGCTCTTGCACGCTGTTACTTGCTTGGATATTTGTCAGCATGGGCACAGCAGGACTTTTCTTCCTACTCATTAACTTCCTTCGCCCCACACTTTTTCATTGTTTGATGCCTGAGGCAGGCCTGGCAAAACTTCAATGGATGTTCAGGGCACAGTGAAATGAATGATGCCTGATTGTCTTTAGCTGCTGATTTCTGTTCAAAAGTAAACTTTGTCAACATCTGTTTTTATCTAATAACGTAACATCTTTAGTCTTTTTTGTTTCATTTCAGTCATTTTTATTGCAGGAAAATGTGATTTTCATGCAGACACACTGTCAACACTGTCATAAATGTTGTATGCGGCTGAATGCAAACATGTAGCCTGCTGTAGTATTACAGGTATTTTGAATGAGAGTCAGCAGCCGCCAGTCCTCGCTGAGATAATGAACTGTTACAGACACATGAATATACAGGCCGGGACGTTCACGTGTTGCAAGTTAATGCGACTCTTTCAGCTGTACTCAGCCATTCTTCAACTTTACTTGTCACGTCTCTGTACAGCTGTGTTCGTGGAATTAAACATCCCAACTGTACCACATGCTTTTGAGCATCTAACAAAAGCTGTTTTTTCCCCCACAACGTTGCATGGATGCACGTCTTTGCACATAGGTGTTAAGTAGGTGTTTTTTTTTTGTTTGTTTTTTTCAAATTGTGAGGTAGCTTTTTCAGGGTAAAGGCCTTAAGTGTGTTTAATGTTGGTTGTTTTTTCTGCTGAGCTGTTTTAGTGTTTGCTTTGTAGTAGGGCTGGGCCATATCATATCATTCACGGTAATACCGGTAAAAAAAATTATATCATGATATGCTAATTTCATGGCGTAAATACGTCACCCCAACAAGTAGCAGATTATGCTCACGTGGGTCAAGCAGTGTTGCCAACTTAGTGACTTTGTTGCTAGGCATTTTTCCCCTTAGGCCTTTTTTCCCCCCAAAAAAGCGACTAGCGACAAATGTAGCTAGTTTTTCCAGTGATGTCAGAGAGTTCTGGAAACCTGAAATCCTCCGCTGTCGCCATGTTATGCGTTGGCGTCGCCCGGACCACCAAGAGTACCTGGCTGTTGGGTTGTAACATAAGTCACATGACTTTAATAACGGAAGTGAGTCTTTTTCATGTGTTCGTGATGCAGCCGGTGGACACGTAGACACCGTATTGAGCAGGTGGACCTGTTGTTGTAATACGTGGGTGCAAATGTCTGGATTTACTGAGCTAGCAAGAAACTTTCTGACTGAAGGATGGAATTTTGTTCCTTCAGTCTGTTTACATGTTTTGTTATTTGCACAGAGTACTGGCTGTACAGGAGTACACACAGGAGGAAATACTTTGGTGAAGTCTACTTCACTGCAGACTTTTTTTTTTAAAGAATAAATCAGCCTTTTGCTGTTTTTTGCTCAGTATCTTTTATGTTTAAGATTTTAATAGCAGAGCTGTGTTTTGTTATGTAGGAAAAAAGCATTAATTTATTTGAGGAGCATTATTATTTAAATATGCCAATAGTTTATTTTTGAGCAATTTCTCATGTACATCTACAGCTGAATGTTTAAAAAAAAAAAGAAGTGCCCGTGTGACTCAAGTGCCTTGTTGTTTATACCTTTTGGGAAGAAAACATATATCATATATATATTGTATATCGCCATTCAGCTAAAAAATATATTATTTTTGGTCCATATCGCCCAGCACTACTTTGTAGTCCTCTGCTAATGTCACAGGATGGCGCGTGAGATGAGCCCTCCTGTTTTTGTAGTATTTCCAGATTATTTTGCTTTCATTTGACACTCCTTGCAAATCCCATGTGCAAACAGTGCTCTCCTGATTATTTTTTCGACACCGCTGTCTTTGTTTAACGAACTTCCTCCTGCAAACTCTCCGTCATTTCTGTTGACGTCACCAAAAACACAACAGCGTCACCTAGTGGACCAAAAGATCTGTAAATATTTTATTATTCAAGCTTGCGTGTGTGTGTGTGCGCGTGTGTGCGTGTGAGATAAAGGGAGCATGACGATGTTGTGATCAATGAAACTGTAGTTTTTTGCTGTCAGCAGTGAAACTGGTCATGTGCCATCTGTCCTTTTGTGGCACAGATGTCCAGAATATAGCCACTTATGGTGGGTAAATGGTCATAACTGCTGAAGATGGCATGCTCCAACAAAATATGCAGACTTGAGTATTTATAGAAATTCAGTTTTGGCCAGTTGATGTTCCTTTTTGTAGTAGGTAGGTTTTGTACTAGCTCAAAAAAAAATGTGCAAATGAAGAAGCTAGTAAACACTTCCTCCTTAAAGTTGTCTCAGAGAGTAGACCATAACATTTGATATCTGTGTATTTTCCTGCAGCAGCTGCATTGAGCATGTATGCCGTGAGCCCTTTTCTCTCGTAGTTGGTAACTGACTCTTTTTTGGCTGGAACTCGAGGAATCTATACAGTCTAGACACCAAATCTCCTCCCATGATCCCTGTGGGTCCTGAAGATGGGAGGAGGTGTGTGTGTGCGTGCGTTGCGTGCATGTGTGCACCCACATGCATACCCACAGAGCAGGCGCCTCATAGTAATGCTCATTCAGGCCAGCTGTTAGGCCCCTGGTGGCTTTTCCTTCGCTGTGGCTGGTCATGTCTCCACACTAATGGGCACACAATCCCGCACAAAGATCTTGTGCAACTTCCAACTAAATGGACGTTTCTCTTATCTAGGGTTTAGTTCCTAATCTTGGTAGTGGTTGGTTGGTGGTGGTGTCACATTATCATGCCATGTTGGGAAATGTGAGTATCTCAAAGACATTAGCCCCTGTTTGAATGACACATTGCTGATTAGTAAGTGTTTCCTCTCTCATTAGGTCTTGACCACCTGGAAAAGAGTCTGCTTTGTTGCCGCAGTAGCCAAAGCAGCTGTGTGTATAAATCAAGGTAGAGTATGCCTCACTAGTTTTCTCTGTTGCACTGAGGAGGCACAGTTGTTTTGGTTTTAGAATTTTTCTAATGAGCAGGCTCACATTGTCAAGAGGTGAGTGAATTAGATGTTACTGTTTGGACTTTTCATACCAAAGTGCATTTATTTAAAGTTATATAAAAAAAAATTGTTCCTGATTTAACTCTTTACTCCTTGAAAGCCTACTGGGAGTAACCATTGAAGCGCTTTTCTGAACTGAGCACTCTTTGTCATATTTCAGGCCTGTTTATAGAACAAAATGACTGGGTTTGCATCAGACGTTAGTGAGGGTGATCTCTGCCTATGCAACTACCCATGGAAAACCCCGGAAACTAGTCTTACTGTTGTCAAACACATCTTTATTTATATATCCGGAGGTGTCAAAACCCATCATTGTGGTTACAGGGGAGATTGTCAAATGTCCTTATGGAGGAAAGACTTAAATGGGCTTTTCCATGATAGACATAATGATAAAATGTCTTAAGCCGTGATTAATTAATCAGTATATACAATACCAGCAACGAAGCACCTAAATGTCATTCAGCTGTCATGAATGGTGTTGTTTTTACCTGTGCTCTTTCTTTACTGTCCAATTGTTTTCCATCAGAAAAGGCCTGTTGTGTAACGATTATCTGACTAGTATGATGATGTCATTAATGGATTCTGGCCAAGGCCTCGATATCCTCCAGTCTGTTTCTGAGGGAATAACATGTATGTGATATGTTGCTCTGGGGTGTGTTGAGGAATACTGTCTGTTTTGCACAGTAAAAACAACAACAAAAAAAACAAACAAAAAAAAAAAACAAAAGAGAGAGAGAGAGAGCGAGAGAGAGTTGAACACAGGGCAAGCCACGGCAGTGGAGAGAAGAATGCGACCTCTTGTGCATTCCTCTCTCAAATAACTGGTGCAATCCCCCTTTCTGTTTTGCAAGTTGTTTTCCATTCAGATCATGCTGTATATCACATTCTTAAAGGGGACGTATTATGTTCTTTTCTGACTGCATGTTTTTATTGTTGGAATCTACTTGTGTAACTTTTGCATGATTCACACTTTAAAATCATCTTAAACTAGGTCATGGTGCAGCCCCTCAGTTCATCCTCTGTTTTAAAGAAGCTGTTTTTTTTTGTGTGTGTTTTTTATAAAGTCATTTTCCTTTTACCTGGCTGTCCGGAGATTATGATATTAAGGATACCTGTTCTCATTAAGATCATGCAGAACCAGAAGTAGAAAGAAAAACTGTGAAATGGAGTGTGCAGAGCAGCCTGAGCTTTTGGCTCACAGGGATTTCTTGCAGGTATGCTGACCTCATTATTTGAATTATTGGTCATGGTTCATATGAGCCAATCCAATCTCTAGCAGTATGAAAGAAAATATGGGGAAAATGTAATAGGTTCCCTTTTAATGAACTACAAATCGATATGCATGCATGCTTGCCTATAATTAAGTTAACCTAAAAAAAAAAAAATCCAAATGCAAGCAAAGATAGAAAAAAAAAAATATCACCAATGCCAAACCAAAGCTTAAACCAAAGCCTTTTCCATATACGTAGGGCACACAGTGTTTTAAACAGAACAATTGAAAGTGTATGCATGAGGATTTAGAACAAACAGTCCTGTTGAGTCACTGACTCGCACCCTGGTTTTTGTTATTCGACTTCACTTCGGCATCAGAAACACCTTGTTATGAAATCTCAGCTTGCGATTGCCCTGTTTCTGACTAGAAAATAAGTATTTACCAAACCATCTGTGTTTGTTTTAAAGCTCTTGTAGCCAAGTTAGATTTTCTTTGCTGATTGCTCAAACTTGAATCAGCTTCTTTTATGAAGGCATCATTGCAGTCTCCACTATCGCAGTGCAGCACGTGCGATATTTGTTCTTTGCTTTCCATCTTGTCTGCCTGTGGCACATACAGAAAGTGCCTAGAACACCGGTGTGCTTACAGGGAACTTCCAAGTTGAGTTAGGAATGCAGCGTAGGAGCTTGTCACCACCTGGTTCCATAACACACACATGCACACGCCACTCCATACCCAAGCAGGCAGACCCAGCTGTTGTTTTCTCTGCAGACAACCTGCGACCTAGCGTGCCAGCTCTTTCTTTTAGTAAACAGTTTGGCTTTACTGGTCAGAAATTCTCCTTGCAGATGATGTGATCAAAGACAGACATGAGGACAGTGTGAGCTGACATTAGGGCGTTTGTATGTGGTTGGTGCTCCTCTATTTGTCTCTCTCTCTTTTTTTTTTCTTTTTTCTTTTTTTAAAAATACTTCAAAATCAAGTTAGTAATTTTGCTTAAGCAGGAATAAGCCAAATGCTGTTCTCGTCTGCATTGTTTGGCTACTTTCATCATTGTCTGACTTGTTTTCTTTTTCCTCCCTCCCCTGTCCAGTTTATATAGTACTGGTATGCCGTCCTGTCCCTTTGTGTTGTAGTAGGCTTCTCTTCATAGAGCTTTAAGGGGGAAGGGGGGGGGGGGCTGCAATGCTCGCTGCAGCTGGATCCACTTAGACGCTAAGAAGAGCACAAGCACTTCCACTGCTGCAGCCTAAAAGTCTCATAGCCTGAGTGGCTTGCCTGTGTGTATCTGTTGCTGTTTTTACTCCAGTGGGCATTCAGACAAATGGGTCTTTCCCCAGGCATCTAAATAATGTCTCTAAGACGTGTAATGTTTATAGCAGGGAAAGAGTGCACAGAGACTTCTTTTCTGTACTTTATAGTGTGTGTCTGAGCTTTCTTATCACAGTGTTGTCTTTATATGTTACCCAAAAGGATTAATGCAGGTTTTTGTGCTAACACACTCTTTTCACTTGTAATATTTTCTTTGCAACTTTCTTTTAACCTCCTGAAAGTTTGGCTTTCCTATTCCTGATCTGTGCACTCACAGAATAATTTGAGATGTTATTTGCTGAAACGACACTGGATTAGCACCTTCATCCCTCTTCCCATATAGTCAGTGGGTATGTCCTATATGCAATGCATAGGGGGGCTGCACATCTGACGACAGGTAGCTAGAGTTGGAGGCGCAAAAAAGAAACGGAAGAGGGATAAAAATGTTCACGTCCACCATGGCAACCGGGCAGAATGTTCATGTCAACTGTGGCAACATTGTAGAATGTTCACGTCCAACATGGCAGAATGAAAAAAAAAGCTTTTCAAAGTGGTAAGTGGTCAGTATAACTTACTGACCACTTACCACTTTGAAAAGTCAGTGTATCAAGAGGAGGCTTTTAAATACTCAGGTTAGCTTAAGTTACTAGGAGTAAAAGAACAGGTCACTGTTCTGCAACTGTGTGCTGTAGTTACAATATAACAGATCATAACAAGGAAAAATAAGGGATAATTTAACTAGATGGCGAATCATAAAACAGATAAATTATAGAAGAAATTTTAGAAATTATAAATATATAAAAATATAGAAATTATAGAAGAAAGCCTGTAATAGAAGTCTTGTATTTTATAAGTCCATGAACAAGTGAGATCTTCACACATGAACACAGTAAACCTTGAGAGGGTGCGTTTGTGTGTGTGCTTGCGTGCGGGTTTTGGGGGAGGGGGGACACTTAAAAATGTACACCTCAGAATGCACACCATACACCTCACAAAGAATATAGCTGCACCACTGTAGCTGTTTCTGAGTAGAGCCCATTTGCCTGGCCTCTCCTCTCTTCTGTTAACTGCTAGACATTTTCAACACAGATGATTAGGTCGTCATTTTAAACTTGACAAGTGATGGATTGTTGTGTATATCCGACCTGCCTGTCTTGTTTGCACAGTGTAAGAAATTTTAACTCTAGTCTAGCATCGTTATGTTCCAGTTCTCCGCATGTTTGCATAATTATGGCTTTATGCAAGGTTTGCATCTTTCCGGCACACATTGGACAGGCCACAACACTCCATCATGTGGAAAAATGAGCAGAGGTTCTGCTTAGTCACCTGATACGAGTTGCCCTATTTTGCATCTGTCATCATGATAAAATGGTTCCTTCATTCCTTTTCCAATAGGTCGGCTGGGTTTAGCTGCCAGACCGTCTGTACTGACTATTGCTGCAGAACTGAGCTGTTGGTGTGCTCTTAACTGATCAAATGAGAGGGGAATAGGCTAGAGACGTAACATAACATAATATGGTTAGTTTCCTTTCCATCAACATTGGTAACTTATTACCACCTCCAGCTACAGCCACACTTCTACAACTTTAACCTTGAACTAGAGCAGTGGCTGTTTTCTTCTTAAGTGTCCATTCTCCCTGTGGAGAATTACGGGGAAATCTAAACCCCCTAAACTCACGAGCTGGTCTGCATGCCTCCGACTCTCTGGCTGCATTCTCTACAAAGTCCTGAGTAAACAGACACATGCGTATGCACATGCATGCACGAAACCTTGTTCTTAAGTGTTGGATATTTAAGTACACTTGACAGATGTGGATTGCCTTGGGTGCTAAATTGTGTGCAATAAAAACAGATGCAAAATTGCTATTATGAGCCCACGCGGCTTTGTGCCACTTGCTACTTCTCATGCTGTTTAACTCAGAAAGAAAGCTTACATGGTTTAAATGTGTGTTTTCTTTTTTTTAATTATTATTTTTTTTGGTTCCATAATGTAGATGTACAGGATTTATGCCAAGTCTATAGACACTGAATATATTGGTGTCTGTGCTCATGTATGCAGGAAAGAACAC
>VUQJ01007524.1:1932-12698 GCA_015108635.1 Andinoacara biseriatus | reverse complement strand
TGCCAATAGTTTCAAAATTATTTTCTAAGTAACGGAAATAAAGTACTGTATCTTAGGCAGTTATTTATTAGTCAAACAAAAGCAGCTGTTTAAACATGTCAGCTTTAGTAATCACAGCCTGTGATGGATAGTAACACTAGATATTAACAGCACATACAACCATATACCAAAATAAGCACAATTAGGCTGACTTATCAGCTAAAATTAGTGCTCAGTATCAGCATTTATAACAGCCAAGAAAAAACAATTTAAAAAGTAAACATGGGAGAAACACCCTTCAACTACAAGTGTTGATGTTGCATAGTTTGTCCACCAGAGGGCACTCCACAGCTTCCCTGTTTTCTTCAAGAATCACTGATTAAACCTGTTAAACCATTTAAAACTGTAATACTAACTGTAAAAAAAACGAAAAAAAACCATCCCAAGCGATGTGGTGTTGACATTTTGACCATTATGACACTTTACAACCTCAGTTTTCTTTATGAATCATGCAGTTGGTACTGTCTTTAGCTGTGGATGTATGAAAGTCACGATGTGGCGCTACATTCAAAGGCTCCAATTGCCTTTAAGCGCCCTACAACAAAAAGGTGCAAAATTGTGAATCTTTGACGTATTCTTCGTGCTCCGTTTCAAAGGAGTGCTTCCCACTGAGAGAGAGAGAGAGAGAGAGTTAATCAAATTGAGAGGGAGGTAGTGCGAATAGAGAGGCCGTGTGAGAGGGAGAGAGAGGGAGATATGTTTTGAGAGGCCTTTTCAAGTGGCCATTTCATCTGTGCTAATTGATAATTCTCCATGACTAACTTGCCACTGACTGGCCTTTGAGCCGCACTAGCTGGAAAATGGTATTGTATGGTGATTTCTAAAGGATCTCAGAGAGACGGGGACAGGAAGGGGAGAGTGATAAGCTCAGCTGGACGTACATAAATTCAAGCTTGTGAGTCACTTACAGCAAAGGGATGTATGTCAATAACTTCATCTGGATAATAGTTAACAAAAGGCATTAAAAGCACACTAACAAATATGTGTGGACACCTGGCGAGTACAGTGTGATTGCTGATCATCTCATTCCGAAAATGTGTCGGCACTAGCTGCTACAGCAGCCTGCACGTTCCACAAGAACCTGTCTGATGGGATTTACTCCTCGCAATCAGTGTTATATTTTATCCCAAGTTCTTGCGGACCAGTGTGAGAAATTATGGCTTCATTGATCGTTTAGCACTCATGGGCACTGTCATGCTATATGACATTTTGCTTTACAATTACCACAAACTTCAGTGTGCTCTATGCTCTACAGTAAAACTGTGCTCCCCAGCCTTATGGGTTGGCTCAAAGTAACCCACCCTAACAGTGCAGCTGTTTAGCTGTTTTGGCCCTTTTCTATAATTCTGTCCTTTTCAGTTCCAAGTTTGGCAACTGCTGGTCTGCCTTATCATAGTGCACTTTAAATTTCCCATCAATGAAACTAAAGGTCAGTAGCTCAGACAATGAAAATCAGTCCCAGGCGTGAATTTCACCAAAACATTTTGGCCAAAGTCCATTAATTCAATTCATGAGCAGTTCTTACCTGAAACTTTTCTTGGCCACATGTTTCTGTGTGCTTTCAGGAAAGGGAACAACTAAAAAGGGCAACAGTGTAAAAATACATTTGGCATTTTAATAGAGGAGAGTTTTTCTGCACACTTTGCTTACCACATATCCTGACTGTGGTGCGCACAAGGAAGTGTGTGTGTGTGTGTGTGTGTGTGTGTGTGTGTGTGTGTATTTTACCATGGTAGGAGATGAGCTCCTTGTTTTGATGGCAGAGGATGAACATATCATCTTCCAAGGTGATAAAGTTTAGGTACTGATCAAACACCTGAGACACACACACGTCATCCTGATTAGTTACTGCTGGACACAATAATATGAACATCTGTGCAGTGAACCCATTACAAAATCTGTGCAACAAGTCCTCATCAAGCGATTTACCAGAGTGTGTACAAGGTTGTAAGTTTGCCCTGTGTGATAATATCACTTTAGAAACTGGGTTATATTATGTTACTGGGCTCACTTACATCATCCCACAAAGCTCCATTGAGGAGGAGGAAGGAAAGAATTTGCTAGGGAGGACACCTAATGACAATACAATTATAATAATAAACAAGTATAGAAATAAATATGTGAGGAAAAGGAACATAATGAAATATATTGTTAATATTTACAATTTATTTATTTAAACATTTGACGTTTTTAAAGTTTTTGCTTCATTTATTTGTTTCTTTATTTAAAAAATGTATTCATTTGTTTAGAAGGGAACAACTGACATGTCATTACCCCAAAAGGTAGTAATGAAGGTAGCGCTTGATAACAAAGCATAAAAAAGCGAAACCGTGGTAACCTTGGTGACTTGGCTGACAGCGTTAGCAGCCAAAGCGGCACTGGCGATGTCCTCTAGTTTACTTCTACTGATGGCAGAGATGAAGTTCAGGTAGTATGACTCATATAGCTGGTTCCTCAGGTCCTACACACATACACACACACACGCAAGTTTAAAATTAAATGAAACAACAGTACCAAAACATTATTTAAGAATCTAGATCAAGTTCATGACTGACTTAAACTGTAATTCTCAGAGTAGACAGACACGTTTAGGCGAACAGCTGTTTCCATGTTTCAAATATCCAGCTAGTTAGTTAAAGTGCGAGATCACCTGACAAATCCTGTCGACGTTCTCCTCTGTGGGCATGACGAAATAAATAGCAGGAACATCTGGAATAGGATCTCTGTCTGAGTGAAGCAGCCTGAACAAACACATAAACAAAACAAGAACACTTTTTACTTTGATAAAAATAAACAAGTTCTCAAAACATCCTGAGCTCTCTTAGCAAAGTCTTCATGTAATTTCTTTAAGTAGTCTTCAGGAATAGTTATCCAGGCTTCTTGAAGGAAATTCCAAAGTTAGCAGGTAATAGCTCTTTGGGAATCACCTTGTTTGTGCAAAAAAAAAAACAAAAAAACTGGGTCATACCTGTCACTGCATTATCTTTGGCATCAGATTCAAATAAAAAAATAGGAACAAAATATGTGTATTTGTAACAGGCTACTAGTAACAAAGGGCATGAATATACAATTTAAGTTGGTTCTTTGCTAAATTTTCTGTTATGTGTAGACACAACACTGGTTCATCCCCTGAGTTACATACCTTTTTTGTGGTTGAATATTTAATAGGTTAGTGTTAAGTGGCTTAACAAACAGAAAAACATTCCTGAAAATGAGTGAAAAAGCAGCCAATGTCCAAAGAAAAACTTTGAAAAACCTTCAAAAAGCTCAAGACCACTTAACAAAAAAACAAAAAAGTCTGGCTCCTTTAAGGCAAAATGTGAAGAAATTAGTTGTTTCTCATGACTTTTACACTGTATATATACTTAAAATACCATCATCATCAGGTCAGCTCGATCTGTGTTGCTGTAAAACTACCGTCCCACAATTCATAGAGACACACCATCAGATAGTCACAAAAACAAACCATCAATATGACCTGTGAGCGCAGCTTATCATGTAAATACTGAAACACAAGATGCAGTCAATTTGTTAAATCAGCTACTTTAATCTAACTGCTACCCTACTCCTGGGTGCTTAAATCTGTATTTATTTAACAGTGATTTTTTTTTTCTATTTATTAATTTATTCATGTTTTAAATCTATTTATTGAGACAAAAATCAATGCATATAGTTACTGCACCAAGTCATGTTTTGTTTTATGAACAACTGATTTAGGAAAGATTGTGCCAAAGTTTTGATGGCAAAAACCACTTAAACTGCACTTAACCTCTGATCAGCTGAGGCGACCCTCCTGTGTTGTCTCTGAGTGCAGCATGTGAATAACTGTTTTTATTGATTAGTGATGATTATTATATATTTTTTAATGTAATTTTGTTTTGTTTGTCTCTGTGAGCTGTAAAGGAAGTTGTATTTAAACATGTTGTGCAGGTGTGGGTCGTACAGATGCAGAGTGATGCCCATGTCTCGGAGCTCTTTGACAGACAGCAGTGGGGAGATGATGTCTTGGCCGAACCGATCATATATCAACACCTGCAACAGAAAGCAGAAAGCAAAAGACTTTAAATGCCCAGACAGAAATCCAAATCCAAAGGCCTACTTATAATCTACCCAACACTTATTTATATGACTGCTAACGACTATGGGAAAGTACTTTGCAGATCTAAGAGTGAAATACTGATAAATCTGCTCCTATGAAGAGAAATGTGTTTCTTTCATCAAGTCCTTCAGTAGTGGCAGTGATATCAAGATACAGAGAGGGAGACAGCATACAGCTCTGTCAACATTTATCACTGACCATGAAAAATAATGACTCGTGTCCGTGATGATTATGATAGTTTGCAGTAGCTTTCCATATGCAGTCATTTATATTTCGTACTATGGGTTTTGCAGAGAGCAGCAGCAAATTCGCAAGCAGAGAACAAAGGCATCGGGGATAACAGACATGACATAGAGTGAGTAATAAACAGCATGAAAGGAAAAGCCCGGGGTCAGACGGTTCCAAGGCAGGTTGCACAGAAACTGTGAGCATGCTAAAACAGCTGAAATAGTACACCCCATTAAGCAACTGGCTGCATAAAAGGTGCTGATCAGCTGATCATCAGCTGATTTGCCAGGATCAGGACTTAACTTGACCATGCAGCCTACGTGAATTAATGCTACAGCTGATGTCTGGATCACAGTGACTAATGTCTTTCTCATGATCCACAGATGCCTTAATGAAAAACTATGTAAACACAGAACGACAGCTTGTGTGTTTCTTTCAGTTCAAACAAATATATGTTCGCTGTTTTATTATTCTCAAAGCCATCAATGTTTACAGGGATAATCTATTTAAATTATTTGCTTAATAAGCAAAATGACAAACAAACTGAAAGTTGATTTATTGACTGTTGGGATTTTATGTCCACTTACAGATTCATTTGTATAATTATTGTATATGATTATTTATTTAATTATTCCAATGTTCTTTTTTTTTTTTACTTCAGCTTGAAAAGCACAGCATTCTTCATTAAATGATAAGCTGTCCCTTCACCTCCTCTTCAAAAATAGGATGTGGAATTTCACTTTAAAGCTAAATAATATTTAGCACACAGTGTAGCACACTGCATTGAGCTTTTATGCACATTGAATATGCGCCTCAGTAGTTCTGTCATAATTTCTGCCTGGGTTCCTTGACACCATTAGAATTACTGCACTGTAACAGTGACTTACCTTCCATACTGGCTCAGCCGCCGTGTTCTTCAAAGGAGGAGCATTGAAGTTCAGCATTCGCTTCAAAGCAACTGCAGAAACAGCAACACAGACACACAGACTTATATTTTAAGGCACTTTACACACTAACAGATCAGCGTCGACACGGCTAAAAAAATACTGCTAAATTGACAAGCAGTGGTTTCTATAGTCAAACAACTGTTTAAGACTTCTGAACCGAAAATATTTTCTACTCTGATATATGTCAAGAGTGTAACATGTTTTTTCTAATTTGAAATAAGAGCCTGGTGAGATGACATATGACAAAATAAAGCCTGCAATCGTTGCATTAAGGTAGCAGGAAATGGTTAATATTTCACATTGTTGCCCTTTTACCCATCTACATTCTGTAGATGTGACTTTGGTGTGTGAAAACATTTCAATGAGCATTTCATAGACAAAATGATTAATTTTGTCTATGAAACTAGACTGCTAAGGGCTATCATCATTTGGGTCTGCCTATCCTGGCCAGGACTCCCTTGAAAAAGAGAGTTCATCTCAGTGGGACTTTCCACTGAGATGTGGGACTTTCATTGAACTAATCACTCCAGCTCTAGACTACATATTAATAAATTTGTTCCTTCACAGCCCACTTATTCAATTAATGTACTAGAATAAAATGAATATGTAATAAGACATCCATAAATATTCTCCTGTTCATCCACTATCTAAATAAATAATATTTACACAGCAAACAGATGCAAACAACAAAGTTTACTGCGCCCATAGGACTCCATTCAGAGAGGATTCACTGTGTATAATATATGCGACCTCCTCTAACTCCAGAAAGCCTGACTAGCTCTCACAGTCAGCATAAAGCTTTCTTCACAGTTAGCGGCAGGCTAGCTACACCTAGCTTCTCCTGCAAAGCTAGCAGCACTGATAGCTGAGAGGATGGCAGGTTAACTTTGGGTAATAATTTAGCAGTGTGGGCGAGAAATCAACGTGTCTGTAAGTGAAGGAGCAGTGAACGAATTTCGCTGTCAGTAGTGAAACAGAAACAGTTAGATAGCTCAGCCAGATGTTAGTTTAGGACGTAGATTAGTTTGTTAGACGGTTAGGAGAGGGGATGGTGCTGCGAAAGTGTCTCCACTCGGAGTTCGGGTTGGTAGAGCGCTCCACAGCCCCTTACCGCTACTGTCTTTCGCTTGACATAACTGTTAACGAAGCAAGGAAAACACTTTTACGAACCTGTCTGCTTCTCCCGGACAGACGCCGCCATGTTTGATGTTGTTAGTTACGGAGTGGCTGATGACGTGGCACACGCCCGACGTCAAATCACACGTCAAAGAGAAGCAGCCCATGAAGAGGTCTCACTCCGCGGCTATTTCCCGGAGACCACAAAAATGCTGAAGGCCATCAAAGAAACGGGTCTCACTCTTCTGCTTTTCCAAAGACCAATTGTGAAAAGTTATTTGTATGGAAGGTATAGATTGCATATTTCACAAGGGGGCGGAGGGGAGGGCGTCCCTGAGGGCCCAGCCATACACACACAGACACATACTGGCCACACACACACAAACACACACAAAGACATACAAAGTTACACTATATTACCAAAAGTATTCCCTCACCCATCCAAATCATTGAATTAAGGCGTTCCAATCACTTCCATGGACACAAATACATTTGAAGTGAATGTGAAATAAATGTAAAGTGAATCTAAAGTTAATTTTAAATAAATAGGAATGTGAGATAAACTGTTTATGAATATCAAGTTAGGGCTGTTTGACTATGGAAAAAATCATAATCACGATTATTTAACACAATTACTCACTGACTTTGTAAACAACTGCATTTATTGCACTTGAAGAACGGTCAATACCTTGAACTCTCGTACACGTCTACAAACTGTGAAAAATAAATGCTAAATTAAAAATAAAATACAGAATATATAAATAAAATATAAAAATACATTGCAATATAAAATAAATACATCATAAATTAAACACAAATAATAAATAAATAAATGGAACGGTAATGCCAGACATCAAGATTAATAATACTAGGATGAAATAGTTATTCAGACCGAATACATTTGTTCACATCTTAGCAGAGGTGGCAAAAGTACAGACATTCTGTACTTAATTAGTACAAATACTTGTTTTCTTTTTTAAAAATACTCCGGTAAAAGTCGACGTACTGGTTCAATTTCTTTACTCAAGAAAAAGTATAAAAGTACAGGCTCTGAAATGTACTCAAAGTAAGAAAGCAAAAGTAGCTTTTTCTACCAGCTATTTTTGTGTAAAGCTAAACCTGCTAAATTGATATAATAATATAAAATAATATTACATGAGCATACAAATGTTATTCCAATCTAAATTTTAATCCTAATGAATGTGCTCATCTCGAATCTGCTATGTAAAGCACGCCACCACTGGAGACAGAAGTGGAGACGTGTTCTGTGATGTGACCAATCACGCGTCTTAGTTTGGTAATCTGATGGATGAGTCTGAGTTTGGTGATACCAGTGTAAAGTTTGGTGGAGGGGGGATTACAGTGCTCGACCCCTTAGTTCCAGTGAAAGGAACTGTCAAGGCTTCAGCATACTAACACATTTTGGACAATTTCATGCTCCCAACTTTGTAGGAAGAGTTTGGGGCTGGCCCCTTCCTATTCCAACATGACTGCACACCCCTGATCTCAACGTGATAGAACACCTTTGAGATGAAATAGCGCCGAGACTGTGAGCTGGGCCTTCTTGTCCAACATCAGTGTCTGACCTCACAAATGCTCTTCTGGAAGAATGGTCAAGAATTCCCATAAACACTCCTAAACCTTTTGGAAAGCCTTCCTGGAAAAGAGTTGAAGCTGTTACAGCTGCAAAGGGTGGGCCGACATCATATTAAACCCTCTGGATTAAGAATGGGATGTCACTCAAGTTCACATGTGTGTGAAGGCAGACGAGTGATATGGTGGTGATTCTAATTTGCAATAGGTGTGAATGTGAATGGTTGCTGAGGAGTTACTGAAGTCCAAGTTGCTTTGATAGTATTCAGCTTCAGCCAAACAGATGGTCCTGCTGGACAGGGAAATCAGCATCTTTATAAAGCGAGTCAGCAGATAGAAGTGCTCTAAAACATCCTGGTAGACAGCTGCATTCACTTTGGACCAACCATTGCTAGCACCAGATGATTTGACACCCTCATCACAGACTGCTGAAACTTCACACTGGACTCAAAGACCTTGGATTCTGTGCCTGTCCACTCCTTTGGACTTTGGACCACTAAGTAATATTCCAGTGTTTTTTTCTCCTTAGATCAGGTAAGATACCTCAGGAGTGACTTAATATTAAGAATTAAGACAGCAGACACAGACATCTTTCTTGAAGATGTCTGTGTGTGCTGAGTCGTACTTCAGCAATGACACTGAAGGAAAACCTGCTGTAATGTCACAGCGGTGTGAAATATGCTGTAATGACACAGGAATTTACATGCATTCAGCTTGTGATACAGAAAACCAGAAGCACTCTAAAAGAACAGAGCTTCACCAATGCAGCTCATTTGGGCACTATTTGTTTTTAAGGGAAAATGTATTTTGTATATATTCATTTTGACTGTTCTTTAAGTGTGTAGTAGAGTAAAAAAAAAAAACAGGTGCAAAATGCAGGCTTTTTAAAATTTGCCCTATTGAAACCTATTTTAATATATTTGACATAACTGGCAGAGGTAAAATGTAAAAGTGAAATCAGAGGATGAATGTGACATATTTGGATGCAAACTAGAATGTGACCTTTAGAATCCCCACAAACTATTTTAATTTCCTAAATGGTGCCAATACAAAGGCAGTTTTAAAAATAAGACAATTTATGAAAATCTGACCGTGAAGAAGAGGTCAAAAGTCCAAAGTAACATATTTAGAATCACCATATATCATTATCTATATGCCTACATGTTGTCAATACAAACAATGGCATTAAGAAACAATTTTAAATAGCTCTATATAGCATTTTATCAATTTGACCTTCAGATTAGTCTATTGGCCTTAAAGGAGGTCAGAGGTCAAATGTGACATGACATTTTAAATCTTTAAATGGTATTTTCTTATATGTTGACAGGACACACCACACTAATGATAATAGTTTCTAAGCTATAAGACTTTTTGTCATAAGTCATTATGATGACCTTGAAGACCTTGGTGGATATAAGGCATATTTTAATGGACTGTTAACAAACTCTACACCCCTACAGTTTTATCAGAATTCATTCATAACTTTGTGAGCGATCATATTTATAGGCAGAATGACGTGCACACACCTGCTACCGAAAATAAACATAAACAAAGAGACATGGACACCTTGTTCTCTTATATTTGGATTACAGATAATGATTACAGTCTTTTAACAATATCTGAGAAAGTAAAAAACCAACAAAAAAAACCAAACCAAAAGCAATGAGCATAGCAGGAATAAGTCACTTAAAAAAAAAACTTACAAAATATGTACAATAAAGTATGATTAAACTAAAAGGCAAGGCTATAAAATCAGCACAGTATCACAAAAAAATGTTGAGATAAATGACAGCGGTTTTAATGCTAGATGGATTTCAATTCCCAGGACAATTCCAGGATTCAGGGCTACATTTGGGCCATTGTTGTTTTCTGTCTTTAAAAGGAGGAGGGGGGGCAACAGCACTACTGTCATTATTCAAAATGTGTTTGCAATGTTGTAACACCAAAATGAAACTTTAAAATGCACCCTAAACAAACTTTATATAAACAGCGAAAGAGTTCATGCAACTAACTCAATTACTTTAATTATTTTAAGTCTAGACTGCTTCAAAGGACAAAATCATCCCCAATCATCCACCCTACGAGCAGGGATCAGGTTTGGACTAATTCATGGGTGCTGATATCAAGTTTAGTTTTTAAGCTCAAATTGTATATTTGTAAAGTGTTTAAAGACTTTTGTCCTCAGCAGGAGCCAGTGAGCCGGGAGCAGAGCCACAGGGAGGAACAAGTTTTTGGTTTCCAGTCATATCCGGTGCTTTAAATAATCAGATAGAGGAGCAAATAGAGTTACGTCTTCAATAGAACCCATATAATCTACTTTCTTCGGATTGAACAGCTTCTGGAAGCCTATTGAGGGGAAACACCTGATGCTTGTAGTGCTCAGAGCTTGTGAGGACCTGCTGTGCCAAAATTCTACTAAAGACCATTAAACTTATGTCAGAGAAAGGAGAAGAGTAATAGATCCCCTTTAAATACTTCAAAATAACACTGTAAAAAAGGTCTTAAAAATCAGACATGTATGTATGAATGATGCAACTCTGCCAGTCCTCTTTACCCAGCTTTACCCAGTATAAATGATATAGAAAACATTCTGGGGTGTTTCTTATTGAAACAAAACAAAACAAAACAAAAAAACTCGCTGATTTTGCTTTAAATGCAAACATCATCCAACTTTTTCTGCATCAACAGTGTAGCAGACACAAAAAAAAAGAAAAAAAAAAAAAAAAAAAAATAGCAGTTATGAG
>VUQJ01007515.1:53392-63994 GCA_015108635.1 Andinoacara biseriatus | reverse complement strand
ATCACACTGACTAATATTACAATTTTCTTTCACTATTTGGCTTCCAGAGTCCACTAGGGTCTGGTTTAAATGGTGGTTAATGTAAAATATCCACGTTTAGTAACAAATATTCTGTCTTGTGTTGAAATGCAACTAAATTAAATGTAATGGAACAAAAAATATTAAATTATCCTGTCACTTCGGCCCCTGTTATCAGCCAAAGAATGAGAGAAAGTTAAATACTGTTTATTTTTAGTGATGTGAGTCATGAGTTAAGATTCATATTCCAAATTTTATTCAGTTAGTTTAAGAGTGATTCTCTATCTTTAAGCAAAGGTCAGTTCTATCCGGGCAGAAGGGTAATAATGGCCCATATTTCTATTGTCAAATCTTAAACTGTACATTTGGAAAGCATGCATTTACACATACATTTAGTGTTATTTTGCTCTAAGTCACTTTGCACCTTTTATCTTTCATTACTGTCTGCTGTCCCCACAATATGTGTTTCATACCGATTTCAGTGTTTTCCTTTTCAGCTCTCTTTATTCTGGGATGCACTGTAAGGCAGGTGTGCCTTGACTGCAAACCAATGGCCCAGAAGGGACAAACAGTTGAGCCAATACTATAGAGAATAACAGGATGAGGTGTTAAATGTTAACTGTCAGAAAACGCTTGCCTCAGGGTCCAGGCAGGCCAAAGGTCCACCGTGTGCCTCCACCCAGCAGCTCCTCCTAAAAGGGATAATCAGCTCTCCAGTGTCTCCACTATCCAGCTTCCTCTCTGCTCCGGTCTGAAACTCTGATAGACTAGACACGCTTAATGTTTAAGACAGGACTGAGAGGGGAAACACAGGTAATGTGAAGGTAATTGTCTATGTCTTGGTTTCAAAGAACCATTGTAATGTTTTACTTTAAAATGCTTTGAACTCACAGGTTGATGAAGAATCTTTAAGGTATTTAAATGTGTTTCTATGTGCATGCAGATATTTGTGTAGTTTGAGCAAAAAGAATCTGCTATAAGATGTTTAATCTCTCTTGTTAAGTAATCAGGCTGATCAGACTTTGTCTCCATTGTTGAAAACTGTTGTTGTGCGTGTGTGTGTGTGTGTGTGTGTGTGTGTGTGTGTGTGTGTGTGTGTGTGTGCGCAGTGGGTTGTGCCTTTCAGGTACGCTAAGCTGAATCTACTATGGAGAATCATGTTATACAGATTTCCCGAGAGGATTTGGAAGATCTAAGAGAAGCTTTTAATAAAATTGGTCAGTTTCATACACAGCCATTACATGCACACACATGCAGGTGCACACACACAGGCACACCCTAACATGGCCTCATAAAGGTATTGACAGGAATTCTGAATAAAGTAAGAGTTTTACTGCTGTCATAAAATAAAAGATTCTTATGTAAGTGAGTTTTACTGCACAGGTTCTTCAGGTGATGTACTTGTTGCAAGAGACAGTTTCAGATGCAATAATGAAATGTTGCCAAATTTTATCAGTTAACAATCATGAGTGCATAGTTACAAAGATGCAGATAATAGAGACAGTATAACAAAACAGATTATATCTTCCTATTTCTGTATGACATAAAAATACCAAACACAAAGGATAAAGACATCAAGGGCACAAAACAGTGAAATGGTCTAATTAAAAAAGATTTTAACACTATTTTACTGGTTAAAGATAAAGTAATGTACTACAAAGAAAATGGTAGTGTATATTAAGGATTAGTACATACTAGTTTGAAGTAAAATATCCAATTTTGGGGCACACTTTTAAATCAATTCAGCTATTGCTTCAGATTAATATTTGGGAAGGAAATGAATCTCTTTGTTTGTGTCTCTGTGTCCAGATATTGATAACAGTGGTTATGTGAGCGAATGGGAGCTTCAGGAGCTGTTCAGAGAGGCAAGCTTCTCCCTGCCAGGATACAAGGTGCGAGAGATCATTGAGACCTTCATCGCTGGAGATACAAACAAAGACGAGAAGATCAGCTTTGAGGAATTTGTCTCTGTAAGTTTTATCACAGCTTATGAATAAAAACTTTAATTTACTCATCCAATCGCAATGATGCAGTAATGCCGCCTGTTTGCTGTCAGATCTATCAAGAGCTGAAGAGTAAGCAGATCAGTGAGACGTTTAGGAAAACTGTCTCAAGGAGGGATGGGATTCGTTCCTTTGGAGGAACATCAGGAATCTCCAGTGAGGGAACTCAGCACTCCTACTCTGGTGCGGGATAGTATGCAATATGTGTGTGTGTGTGTGTGTGTGTGTGTGTGTGTGTGTGTACATGAAGAAAACTTTCCACTTATCAGGAGTCCTCGTTAAAACTTAATAAACAGTTTAATAAACAGTTTAAAACCCATAATATTTTATTTATCACTGTTTTTTATTAATGTCAGCAACTGCACGTCCTCCAGTTTTATTTGACAGAGATGATGCTTATATTTATACATATATTTCCAACACAGATTATAAAACTGATGAGCTATTGCTTACCTCCAACCCTCAGCCCTAGTTAGGCTTTAAGTTAGACACAAATTTTGTAAAAGAGGATGTTTAAATAAAAGGCAGATGTAATTAAATAAAGCATGAATTCACAGAAGAATATAGTGTTGTTAACAGTACTGTATATTATTAAATATCCTTATACTTTCATGTAACTACAGTATAATGCTTATTTCAGGGGACACAAAGCACCTGCTACAGTAGTTTCCTTTTGAGTTTCTTGTTTGTTTGTTTTAATTGCCTATTACACATCAAACAACAGTGAAAATGGTTACTGTGAAGCCTGTGAATAAACTTTATTTATAATCAAACAGTTTAGTCTAATAACAGAAATTATCATAAAAATATAATAAGTGCTAATCAACTCAGCAGCTAATTGTTTAAGTGCCTCCATTTCTTAATGCACAGATGTGTGTGTGTGTGTGTGTGTGTGTGCATGTGCATTTAGATGAGGAAAAGGTGGCTTTTGTCAACTGGATCAACAAAGCTTTGGCAAAAGATCCAGACTGTCGACATCTGCTGCCCATGAACCCTGACGATGAAAGCCTCTTCACCTCTGTCCGCGATGGCGTCCTCTTATGGTATTAACACATGCTCATGCACACGGGCAACCAAGTATAAGTGTCTTTATAAATATTTTCATTTCACACTGAAGCTTTAACATTAGATACACTTTAATGTGAAACCCCTGGCTAACAATTTTAATCTTTTATGTTGCCTGAAAGGTTAAAGCAGGAATGGTGTGATCCTATTTTACTGTATGTTTATAGTGGTTTGCACCTCTTCCCTGCTCACATTAATTCAATGTGTTTCAATTTATTTTGGAATTGCTTTCTTTCACAGAGGATAATTTACACTCTTTTTGCACTCTTTTTTTGTGTTCTCTTCCAGCAAGATGATCAACCTGTCTCAGCCGGACACGATTGATGAAAGAGTCATCAACACTAAGAAACTTACCACCTTCAAAATGACAGTGAGTAGCAGTTCTGAAACTCCATGTCACCCATCCATACTATTTGTAAAGAAGGAACTAACTCCACATTTTGCAAAATAGCATTCTTTTCCCTTCCTACCAACTTTTAGCCACGAGTATCTATACAACTATATTTACAATATTTATCGACAGTGGTTAAAAAATCTGCCTACAGTACAAGCGGCTTTAAACATCAGAGATAGCATGCCATTTCTCTTTTGTTTAATCCGTGCCAATACCAAAGAGTTTAAAACAACAGCTGGTGGTTTTACAAGCAGTCATGTGCTATTGGACTATTTCTGGGTTGGACACACACCGGCTTCCCATAATCTAGTTGTCCCTGTGAGCACAGGAGATGTCAGTGTGTTTCATAAACAAACCAGATATATGTATTGGAATGCCGTTGTTTTTTGGGGGTTTTTTTGTAAGAGGCCATTTGCTGACCTGCAGTTTTTTGTTTTTTTTGCTAAAAAGGTAGCATAATATGAATGTAGTAAGAACTCAATTCAAATCTAATTCAGTAAAAAAAAGTACTTTAAAAGACCTGAATCTTATTTGGTCACATATTTTTGCTTGCCTGTGGTAAGTCATTTACTACGGAATTTATGGATCTCAGCTGAGAGGTCGTAAATGTGGTATTCTGAATATACTGGTTCTCCAGGAATGCTGGACACATAAAAAAAATTAATATATTAACTTTTTACCATATAGTCCTTTTTTTCATTTCTTTTCTTTTTTTCCATTATATCTTATGAGCACAATCTTCCACATTTCTCCCTGGATGATATTTGCCATTAACAAGTCCATTTTTAGCTTCATCTGATTTCTGCTTAGTTACTTATTGTTGGCAGGATTCAATCTGCAGTCTTTATTTTTGCTGAGCTGTTAAAACAGCAGAAACATTGCTGTATGACAGTGTTTCAGGCTTTGATTTAAAATACTGAAAATAATATAATGTGTGTTTGTAGGAGAATCTGGTCTTGGCCCTGAATTCAGCCTCAGCCATTGGGTGCACAGTGGTGAGCATGGACGCCCATGATATGATGGCTGGGAAACCCCACCTGGTCCTGGGACTGCTCTGGCAGGTTATTAAGGTTGGCCTCTTTGCTGATATAGAAATCAGCAGGAACGAAGGTCAGCACACACACACACACACACACACACACACACACACACACGCACACTGAACTGTTTTTCAGCCCCTGCAACATTAACACGTGTCTTAGTGGGTAATAAATTCCTGCACAACGTGATGAAAGAAACATGATGCAACTTTTTTTTTTATTAGTTTTGCTATGATCAGTTTACATGATCAGTTTTATTGCTTCAGTTTTAGTGATCCTCACTGAATCAAAAGTTTCTGAATCAGCAAATTGCTCCTTAATTGCTGAGACTCTGGAAGAATGTATGTAAAACAAAAATCAGCATAAAGCAAGCCCACTTATTATTGAGTTGTTTATTTAGTAAAATTAAATGGCAAAAAAATTTAATTACAAAGTTTCAGAAATTAAGACGCCTATCCCAGCTTTCATAGAGGCTGGGTACACCCCGTACAGGTCGCCAGCCGGTTGCAGGGCTAACATAGAGACAGACAACCATTCACACTCACATTCACACCTATGAACAATTTAGAATCACCAATTAACCTAACCCCACTAACTGCATGTCTTTGGACTGTGGGAGGAAACCAGAGTACCTGGAGAAAAAAAACACACAAACACAGGGAGAACATGCAGACTCCACACAGAAACCAACCACCACACCACCATGCTAACTGATTCAGTAATTAAATGGACAAACTAAATAAATAATCCTTTAAGGGTTGCGTGAGACAGCTGCCTGCTGTGGCGACCTCTTGTGAATAAGGGAGCTCCAGAGTAGGAATAGCATTTTTTTTTAATTTGGAAGAATTCATGATTACAGTGATTTTTCTTTTCTGTAAGCAGAAAGTGTACATGGTGTATTTTTTTTTAAATACATGTGTTTCCTTATCTGTTTAATATCTCCTCCCAATTCTAATCTAATTCTAATCTGTAATCATTCTTTAAGTAGAAAAATATATTAGAAAGTTTGGAAAAATGCATAATCACAAGGCCTCCGGGAATGTCTTTGCATTGGCTTTTTTCTTTGTCTATGTAATCATGAATGTTCACTCTAGCTATCTAATAAATATATTAAATTTAGTGTTGGTGTTTTTGCTTGAATTTGTTCTTAACAAATTAGTGTTTCTTGCTTGCTTGCATGCTTTGGTTCAATTAGTGCAGGTTTTATCTCAAGTTTCTCTCAAAAATATTAAACTGTATTATTTTTAATTGAAAGTTTCTTGCTACTTCAAGGCATAAATGCAACTTTTGGTTCATTTCCTCTCTCTTGCTTTAACAGTTGATTAACTGCTGTTATGTGCTTTCAGGTCTGATCGTCCTTCTGGCAGATGGAGAATCACTGGAGCACCTGATGTCTCTCTCCCCTGAGGAGCTGCTGCTCCGCTGGGTCAACTATCATCTACGCAATGCAGGAACGGAAACAATCAGCAACTTCAGCGAAGACATCAAGGTACCACGCAGAACAAATAAACACACATGTATGCGCATGTGAATACACAAAGACATGAGTGTAACCCTATCTTGTGCTCTGCCACTGAAGGACTCGCGGGCCTACTTCTACCTGATGGACCAAATCTCTTCCATTGAGGAGGATGAATTCCAAATGAAGATAAAAATTGACATGAGCGGCCTCAACGTGAGCCACTTTTTTAGAGTTAAATTTTCATATCGCAGTGAGAAACTAATACAGTGAGAAACTAATGCATACATGTCTGCGTGTGTGTGTAATGTGAAGGAGTGGGATTTGGAGAAAAGGGCTGAGCTGATGCTGCAGCAGGCAGCAAGACTGGACTGCAGGCAGTTTGTTACCCCTCGTGATGTCATATCTGGAAACAGCAAACTGAACATGGCCTTTGTGGCCAACCTGTTCAACATGCACCCTGGTCTGCAGACGCTTCGGATGAATGGAAGCGAGATGGAGCACATTGAGAGTGAGATACATATATTATAGAGTGGCCTTCCAATTACATGATAGAAAATGCTGAAATGTACAGTGCACAGAGACACATTAACCATAAAATGAACACACAGTAATGAGATGCAATGCTATGCTAGTTACACATGTGAGAGACCAATAAAAAGCCAGAGACGATGAGTGTTTCATGGTTTTGGCAGTCGTCCAGGGTGTAGGTGAACTCAGCTGTCTGATAACATTTATGATGTTGACATGTCATTACAGGGGAGACCAGAGAAGAAAAAACATTTCGCAACTGGATGAACTCTCTGGGCGTCTCGCCATATGTCAACCATCTTTACCAGTATGTGTTATAAATAACTGACCTTATCAGTTATCAGTGTAGCTGTCAATGAAGGTTAAAGACAAACGACAATGGGGCCAAAATGGGAATGAGCTCATTAGCATCAGTCTCCTCATATAAGACTCTGCTAAAGAGTTCACAAGACCGACCCTGGCCTCAATATTAATCTTACATTTTAAGTCTTTCCTCAAGGATTGAAAATATAGTTGGAAAATAATGAATCCCTTATTCATTTATATAATTATTTGTTGGCTTTATAGCAAAGCACAAAAATGTAAGCTCCCTTTTCAGTAAACATGGAGAATGCATATTCGAGGTATTCTTGGTGGTGGTGTTTATTTCTTCTTCTTCTTCTGTTGAGATCCATTATCAGTGTCACTGTCTTCTTCCAGTGATCTGTGTGATGGCTTGGTGATTCTGCAACTTTATGATAAGGTCAATGTGTTTGTGAACTGGAAGAAAGTCAACCGTCCTCCTTATCCTGCACTGGGGGCCAATATGAAGAAGGTACTACATTCAAACAAACTGAAGTATTTCAGTAATGATGACAAGAAAAGCTTAGCCGTGGGAAAATGTGAGGTGTAACATTGTTTTGGGGTTTTTTTGTATCCCAGCTGGAGAATTGCAACTACGCTGTGGAGCTGGGCAGGGATGTCGCTCGCTTCTCCCTGGTCGGAATTGGAGGTGAAAACCTAAATGAGGGGAGTCGTGTGCACACCTTGGCGCTGGTCTGGCAACTGATGAGGAGGTACGTGCACACAGGGCTACAAGGATGTTTCACTTGGTGTAGTACAATGTTTGGGGAAGACAGACAGTCCATGGTTTGGATGCAGCTGCTACATTTATTGCTTTAGTTACCTGCCCTTCTTATAATCCTTCAGGTACACAGTTCAAGTTTTGTCCGATTTGGGTGATGGAGAGAGGATGGGAGATCAAGTCATCCTGAACTGGGTCAACAAAATGCTGAGCCAGAATGGAAAAGACACACAGATCAGCAGCTTCAAGGTGTGTGTTTATATTTGTGAAACGGTATGATCAAAAAACTGTGTGTGCTTTAAATCCTTTATGCGTGTTCTCTGCAGGACAAGCTGATCGCCACCAGCCTGCCAGTGATTGACCTGATCGATGTAATCGCTCCCGGGATGGTCAGGTTCCACATGGTGACAAGAGGAGAAAAAGGAATGCTGAAGAAAGATGATAAAATCAACAATGCCAAGTAACATTTTTTTTACTTCTTATTTGGGTTTTTCACTTTTTTTTTATCATCTCCTGACTCCTCTTGCCTTCTGTTCCTTCTGTGCAGGTATGCAATCTCATTGGCTCGTAAGATTGGAGCTCGTGTTTATGCGCTACCTGAAGATTTGTTGGAGGTTAAGCCCAAGATGGTGATGACTGTGTTTGCCTGCCTCATGGGCCATGGTTTCAAGAATGCCAAACGCTGAAGCAGGCTTTGACAACCCAGAAGGAAGACATTTTTTTCTATTTTATTGTTTTTTTTATCCTTTTTATTCCTTTTCTTTGACTTTTAACCTTGCTGTGCTTACTGAAAAGGCAATCTATCGTTCTCTATTATTCTTTTGCAAATAACAAGTCTTGCCTAAAGCTGTAAATCATTTCTCATCAATAAAGTCACATCATTTGTTATCTGTGGATTTATGGAACATTGTTCTTTACTTCATTGTACTTAACCTAGTTGGTTTACTTCTTCTGCAATATGAGCCAGAGATCCAGAAGGAGAAAAAGCAGATGCATACACATAGCTGTTCTGTCAGCTACATTTTATCCCTGTAAATGTTGTGCATTGAATATTGCTATTTAATTAATAAAGAGAATCTATTAAATGAACTAAATACCTGTGGATATGTCATGTATCTAAACACAAATTTTTTCAGGACCTTAGATCAAAATTGTTAATAACATATGGATATTAGTTCATAAATGCATAAAGTGTAATTCAATCAAAAGCCATCCATCCATCACTCTATCAAGGTGACCGGGTCATCTCAATGTAATTTTGAAATTCACAAGTTAAGAAAAAACATACATAAAAACAAACTTTCATCATAAAATACAGTAATGCCTTGTAAAATTAAGTGTAAGCACACGCACAGTGTTCCACACATTTATACATTTCTGTATTATTCCTACTTCCTGCGGTTTCTTAGATTCAATTCAATTTTATTTATATAGCGCCAAATCACAACAAACAGTTGCCTCAAGGCGCTTTATATTGTATGGTAAAGACCCCATAATAATTACAGAGAACACCCAACAATCAAAACGACCCCCTATGTGCAAGCACTTGGCGACAGTGAGAAGGAAACACTCCCTCCGGGAAACCTCCGGCAGAAGCAGGCTCAGGGAGGAACATTCATCTGCCGTGACCGGTTGAGTCTGAGGGGAGAGACGGGACAAAAGACGTGCTGTGGAAGAGAGCCAGAGATTAATAATACAAAAATGATATTTGTTATTAATAACAAATTTGTTATTATTAATAACAAATTTGATGACTAAATGGATTAAATGGACAGTAATGTATAACCAGAGTAAAAAGAGTGTTCATGGTGTAGATATTATTTAATGCAATTTCCTCTATTCTTTTGCACAGTCTTCTATTTTTTATTTTTTTTATCAGTGCTGTATAGATAAATATTTTTGCCCTACCTCACAGGCCTTCACTATGGGCCTGTAGTTCTCTTAGTTTTAACAATGTCGTTTCTACAATTTTTATTGTTCATCCTGCTGCTATAACATGAATATCCCGTGCGTGATTTACAAAGTATCTACCTTCACGACCAGAGGGAGCTCTTTTACTTTGCGTTTTGTTTGAGTTTATTGACCCTCAGTGTCTGCCGTAACAAAACAGAAACGTCATTTTGGAGCGAAAGTTTTGTAAAGCATGACACGATGGACGGGATGTGGGAATGTGTCCTGGTTAAAACTAGCCAGAACCTTAAAATAAAGTGTTACAGAGGTTTTTCAAATAGCGACACACAAAATTAGTGTAAAAATGGAAGGTCTGGAAATGTCTGCGATGATACCGGCTCTTCAGGAGCTGGCTAGGTGAGTCCCCGGCTAAAGCTGGCTGAGAGCTAAGTAGTTAACAGTAGGACTCATTTAGGTTGAAGTGAGCTCTCGTCTCTACTTACTGAAGTCTATAAGAACCTCTGCTGCACCATGTCTCTGTAAATAACACCGTGCTGGTATTTGTAGTGCCAGCGCTGCAGAGTACGACCAGGCGGCGCAGAAACCTCGACAGATCCTTTGCCAGTTCATCGACAGGATACTGACAGATGTGGATGTCGGTAAGCCGGGAATATCAGCACATACTAGGGCTAGTCACTATAACAGAAGCCCCTGAAAGTCCACCGCAAAAAAAAAAAGAGCTTGTTGGTGTACGCTGTCAGACGCCCCCTCAATCTAATAAGTGGGCGTGCAACAAGAACTGCAACCAAGTGTTTGCAATAACAAATAACATCAGCCATAAGGTTTTCAAGCATGAACGGTCATCCACCAGGTCATTGGTCAGCAACAGTTAAGGGTTAAGGCAACAGTTATGTTTAGTTAAAGATTTTTCTCTTTGGGGCACCCAAATGAAAAACAAACTAATGCCAAAATGTCAAAAGTCCCTCTCCAGCTGACAAGCTCATGTGTGCACATCATAAATGTTAAACATACTTCCTTCATTCCTTAGGACCATTTAGGTCTACCTTTGTTACATTTAGTTTGTATAATTTATGATAATGCATATTAGTTCCCATCTTCCCCCTCAGACATTTGCATGC
>VUQJ01007515.1:27296-41919 GCA_015108635.1 Andinoacara biseriatus | reverse complement strand
AGAATACATCTAACTCTTACTAAATGTGATTTTTAATTTAAGTTTATAAAGGTTCACCTAATTTAGGAATATCTGTCTGTTTAGACACCAATGGAAGTCAGAGCTCAACTGCTACAGAGTAGAGGCAGCCTGGAAGCTTGGAAAATGGGACCTGCTGGAAGATTATTTGAGTTCAGGTAGTGCAGAAACAGGGCAGGTCCTTGAAAATCGCAACATCTTAAATCATTGGTGACTCCCTGCAGCATAGATCTGCCTAAAACATAGTTTTCTATTCTACGTCTCCAGACCAGCAGTCCAGTACGTGGGGCGTGCGGCTCGGCCAGATGCTGCTCTCGGCTAAGAAGCAGGATGCTGAAAATTTCTATGAGAAGCTGAAGCTGGTGAGGAAGGAACAGGTCGTCCCTCTGTCAGCTGCCAGTTATGAGTGTGGAACCTACCAGAGAGGATACGAGTATATTGTCAGGTCTGTGGTTGCAAGCGCAGTTTAGAATCAAGTTTTTGTCTGTTAATAACTTTCTAAAAAAGTATTTGCGCGTGTTTAGACTCCACATGCTCAGTGAGTTGGAGCACGCTTTCACGCAGCTGCAGAAACACAGGGAGGGCTCCGTCTCAAGCTTCAGCCAGCTGCCTCCCCATTGGTCAGATCGGCTGGAGATGACACAAAATTCTTTCAGGGCCAAGGAGCCGATCCTGGCCCTCCGCCGTGCTCTGCTCAGCCTGGAACCACAGTAAGGAAGTAGAAACCTCTACACAAACATTATCACATTTTAGTTGCAAAGAATTGAACGTCCTGTTTTTTTTTAAACACATCGAGATCTAACTAAAATATCTTAATGCGGCAGGATTTCTGTATCTTAAACACTTATTAAACTCATATATGGGTTTATCATCTCACTCTTGCACAGACCTGGGATTCAGGAGCTGGTCGGGGAGTGCTGGTTACAAAGTGCCCGGGTGGCCAGGAAAGCAGGGCACCATCAGACAGCCTTTAACGCTCTTCTCAATGCAGAAAACACAAATCAAGCTGAACTGGTCACCGAGAAGGCAAAGTGGCTTTGGTCTAAGGTATAACAAGGCTACAAATAAAACCAATATACAATATATGATGAAAAACTGCATCCAATATATTGACATTTGTACATTTTGTACTACATATTTTGAATCTCTGAAACCAGAAAACATTTTTAATTGCATTTCAGTTCTTGTGTTTCAGAAATTATATTTTCACAGGTGCGTAACCAAACCATACTAATAAAGCTTAATTTGGCTGTCTGACTGTCATCAGGGCGATGTCCACCAAGCCCTGATCGTTCTGCAGAAGGGGGTGACCCAGTGTTTCCCTGAAGATCAGCCCCTGACAGATCCTCGCAGCCTGCAGACCAAAGGCAAAGCCATTCTGCTGGTGGGGCGCTTCATGGAGGAAACGGCCAACTTTGAGTCTAATGCCGTCATGAAGACGTACAAGGTTGAAAACATTTTCAAACTAGATTCCACAAATACATGTGCAGCAGACTGAAAATGTTATATGAAATGACAAAAGGTGAAAAATGGAACAATGCAAATTTGATAATTCCCTCCTCCCGTGATGTGGCAACATGTGTTGTACTATTTAGGATGTGACAACCCTCCTGCCAGAGTGGGAGGATGGCAACTTCTACTTAGCCAAGTACTATGACAAAGTGATGCCGATGGTGACGGATAACAAACTGGAGAAACAGGGTAACCTCATCCGATACATCGTCATGTTCTTTGGAAAGTAAGTTGTTGCTCTTTCTGCTGATTTGCAAGCCTGCAGACTATAATCAGAGCGTTTATCAGTTACTTCAGACCATTTAACTTCTTCATCAAACAACACCCTTATAAAGTTTCTGCCTCCCAGTGCGCTGCAGTTTGGAAACCAGTATATTTACCAGGCCATGCCTCGCATGCTGTCTCTCTGGCTGGACTTCGGAGCCAAAGTGTGTGAATGTGAGAAAGGTGAGCAATTCACACTCGGGAGTGAGAGATTTCCAGTTTCAGACTAATTCATTTGCAAACCCATTAACTCTTTAAATTCTATCTAATGCCTTCACCTCAGCTGGGCGAACAGACAGACAGATGCGACAGGAGCTCGGTAGAATCAACACAGTAATGAGTGAGCATTGTGCTAACCTGGCGCCATACCAGTTCCTGACTGCATTTTCTCAGCTCATCTCAAGAGTGTGTCACTCCAGCGATGAGGTCTTCTCTGTCCTCATGACCATTGTAGCCAAAGTGTTCCTCGCGTATCCCCAACAGGCTATGTGGCTAATGACTGCTGTCTGCAAGGTAAGTGTGTTTGTGTACAGGTTTTTTTGTGTCTGTTTTTTTTCAAGGTACTCTAAAGAACCTTTAAGTCTTTTATAGTTGAATGCCCACATGGTACCATATCTATTATATAACCTTCACAGTACTGTGCAAAAGTCTTGAGCCACCCCTCATTTTTAAATGTTGCCAAGAAAATGGGAAGCAGGTGCAGCGAGTTATTTAAACCTGCAAGTATGCGTGGAAGTACAAGTAATGTAATTCTAACAACCCCGAAAGTAGACAGTGACAATGTCATTATGACTAAAAATTTCAAATTTGCTTTCATCACTCCATAAGACCTGTTGCAGCAGGTTTTCAGTCCAGTTCCTGTTTAATTTAGAATACCTGCGACTTTTCTCCCTGTTTCCCTTCATTAAGAACGGCTTCTTGACAGCCACGTTTTTACTGAGACCATTTCTGATGAAGCTTCAGCAAACAATAAAAACATTTCTTCTTTTGTCCTCCACTTTATCCAGTAGTCAATGTTTAAAAAAAACAATTGACATACTTCAGAAAGTAAAACTGTTGCTCAAAACCACTTTAAAAAAACAGCGGCTCAAGACTTTTGTACTGTGACTTTTGTGATTCTGTTCATGTTTGTTTCCTTCATTTGATTTGAAGTGTTATTTAGCAGATCAGTTCTTCTTACAAAAATGACAAATCCTGTGTTAGTGTATGTGTAATGAATTAGCAGCCAAATGTTTCTACATGCAAAATACTTCGGAACTGTCTGTGTTTATCGCTTGTTTTTTTGTTTTGTTTTGTTTTTTTGTTTCCAGTCATCCTACCCCATGCGTATGAATCGCTGTAATCAGATCCTTAAGAAAGCCGTCAGTCTTAAACAGTCTCTGGAAAAATTCATTGGAGATGCCAACAGACTGACAGACAAGTTTCTGGAGCTCTCTAACAAGCCGGTATACACACACACACACACACACACACACAAATCAAGATAATTCTTCAGTCATGTTTTAATGTTCTGTTTATTAGGTTAGGTGTCTGTTGGGTCATCATCTGTTTAATTTTTTATTTACAACAATCAGTAATAATAAAGCTGTTTTGTGTTTCAAAATCCTATTTTTATCAAACATATTTTGTCCCTAGATTAGATTATCCTGATTAGAATGAGAAGTAATGCTCCATGGAATAAAACTTTAAATACAAAGTAGGTTGCAGTAGATGGATATTTATGAATGTGTCTTTCAGGTGGATGGTAACAGCACTACCCTCAGTGTGAGCGTTCACTTCAAGCAGCTGAAACGTCTGGTGGAGGAGCCGACCTTCAGTCAGATCCTGATCCCTCTGCAGTCGGTCCTTATCCCAACACTGCCCTCCACAGGCGGAGCGAACACACAGCATGACGCCTTCCCCGGACACTGGGCATACCTGGATGGCTTTGAAGACACTGTAAGAGAAAGAGGGTCTCAGTGGTATATTTAGTATTCAGTAAGAGTTGATGACAGTAACAAATAATAATGTTGTATGTAGGTGGAGATCTTGGCCTCTTTGCAGAAGCCAAAGAAGATGAGTCTGAAGGGTTCGGATGGCCGGAGTTACACCATGATGTGTAAACCTAAAGATGACCTGAGGAAGGACTGCAGGCTCATGGAGTTTAACTGTCTCATCAATAAGGTATGTGTGACATTTCATTCCCATTAAATGAATATAGAGTGATTTCTGGCTGTAGAGTGACTCATAGATTAAGCAAAGAAATAAAAAAGGAAGGTCAGTAAACAATATTAAATAAACACTTTAATATATTTATGTATAAAAAAACTTAACAAATTGTGCCTTCCCGTGAAAATCAAACAGAAAAATACAGTTAAACAAGATTGTTTTTACAGTTTAAGGCAGGGAAAGTTTATTTTTCTACATTAGAGCTCACTTTTATCTTTTGTGAATTATTTTCCCTTGAAGTCAACTTTTCCTGCATTCTTATTTTATGTGTTATTCTGGACTCAAATTTTATATTAAAAAATGAATCATCTTCTCTTATTGCAAACAGAAATTGAACAAGTACAGGAGCTCCTGTATAATGTATAATGAGCTCTATATACTATATAATGAGCTCCTATATAAATTGTGCGTGTGCAAAGTGTGTCACAATACTCAAAGTGTGTGAAGAGCAACATGAACTGCCATGAACTGTGTGTCCATGCTTTGTCTTTGTGTAGTGCCTACGTAAAGATGCTGAGTCCAGACGTAGAGAGCTACACATCCGCACATATGCTGTGATTCCTCTCAATGAGGAGTGCGGCATCATCGAATGGGTCAACAACACTGCCGGACTGCGGCACATTCTTACCAAGCTGTACAAAGAAAGAGGTATCCTTTCTCATAATGTCCACAATTTCAAATATTTTTTTGTTTGTTTGTTTTGTTTTGTTTTTAGTAAATGTGCTTGGATAATTAAATGGTTCATATCTGTTTGTGTTTTTAAGGTATCTACCTATCAGGTAAAGAGCTCAGGAAGCTTATTCTTCCAAAGACAGCTCCATTTGAGGAAAAACTGCGAATCCACAAGGAGGTGCTGTGTGCGCAACACCCCCCTGTCTTCTATGAATGGTTCCTCCGGACCTTCCCTGACCCCAGTTCATGGTACGACCTTCATTGCAACACCTATAGTTACACTCATATAGATCAGTCATTTTCATTTAACATCTTAGCCACATATGAAAGAAGCAGTTTCTATTCTAGATTTTTTAAAAATCTAATATAAAGTCTATTTAAAGTGTAATTTAAGATCAAGATAAATCTAAGAATAAGTGTTTTGTGTATTTGTGTGTTTACAGGTACAGCAGTCGCTCAGCATACTGCCGCTCCACTGCTGTAATGTCTATGGTGGGCTACATCCTGGGTTTGGGTGATCGCCACGGAGAAAACATCCTCTTTGACTCCTTCACTGGGGAATGTGTTCATGTGGACTTCAACTGCCTTTTTAACAAGGTTTGTTTTTGCCTCATATTCCATTAAAATATTATTTAGGAATATTACTGTATTGATTATTTATTATATTTCTGCTTAACACCAATGCATGTTGTTGCTGTCAAGTTTGGCTTCTGCTATTCTCTCCCTCTCCACTAGGGGGAGACATTCGACGTGCCAGAGGTTGTTCCCTTTCGTCTGACCCATAACATGATCCATGCTATGGGGCCCATGGGCACTGAAGGCCTCTTTAGGCAGGCCTGTGAGGTTACACTGAGACTAATGAGAGACCAGAGAGAGCCACTGATGAGGTACACTCACTTAAAAAAATGTTATCATAATAAAATTCAACATTTTATAAATCTATATATAAATGATGTGACTTAAAGAAAACATAGGGAGCAGAGCATATTCATTAAGGTGAATAAAATTATCAAAATTTTACTTCAGGGCCATTCAACTCAGACAATAATGCTCAATCATCTTTCTGAAGTTAAAGTTTCTGTTTTTAATTTCCCCTGTAAGTGTGCTTAAGACCTTCCTGCATGACCCACTGGTGGAGTGGAGCAAGCAAGCCAAAGGACAATCAAAAGCTCAGGCCAATGAGACAGGAGAGATAGTTAATGAGAAGGTGGGTATATTTCTTGAATTTTTGACTCTTAAATTGCATTTACTTGCAAATACAGCAGGTGTAGGTCCAATAAAATCTAATTATGTGTTTTCTTTATGTTTCTCTGCCAGGCTAAAACCCACGTGTGTGATATCGAGCAGCGCCTGCAAGGAGTGATTAAGAGCAGGAATAAAGTGCTGGGTCTGCCTCTGTCAATAGAGGGGCACGTTCATTACCTCATACAAGAAGCCACAGATGACAAACTGCTCTGTCAGATGTATTTAGGCTGGGGGCCTTACTTGTAAAAAGAAGTCATTTCAGGAGAGTTTAACATGCAATCCAAGCATTTTCAACTGTTTAAAGTTCCTGATAATTCAGTGTTTTGCTGTACTTTTCCCATCAATCATACATGCAATACTGTTGTAAATTCTCTTGTAATAAAGCTACTCATAAACATGCCAAACTGTGTCATCTAATCTCTTAACCCTCCTTAGATTTACAGAGGCAGTCAGGCTGTCAGCTGAATGTTTTAATCCCCTCTCTCCCTCTGCTTCTTCACTCCTGATTACAACCACCTGGCTCACCTTTTTACGCACAAGCACCACTTAGAATTACATTTTTGCCTAAGAAGCTGAACGTTGACTGGGTGAAGGTGCGAGTAAGAAGTAGGCAGTAGTTTCTTTTTAAGTGAGCAATAGTTTTCTAATCTAGTCATGAGTTCAAACAGTCAGAAAGTCATTGTATTTATGATTATTACTTTTCTTCTTTTTGTTAATGCTTGGCTGTTATTGCAACTGGCTTTAGGATAGATGGCTTTAATGCATTTTTCAGATCAAGGGGAATTATTTTAAAAAAATCTGGATACTTGCATTTTTAAAAAAAATATTTTTAACGGGAAAACACTTTTTCAGGTAACTGCTTGAGGATATGCTTTTATTTTGAGTGATTGGAGCCGGAAGTCAGGATGAAGGCGATCTCTTATCAACTAAATCTCTCTTTATATATATATATATATACATATATAAGAATAATGTTACGCAATTTATGACCGCTATCAATGTTCAAATTAAGACATTAAACAGCTTAACAGAAGTCAAGCGTGCCAGTATTTAAAATATTGTTGTAGTGAAGCTTTTAAAATAAGCGAAAAGATAACGCTAGCTAGTAATTATTATCACTGGCGATTTGCTGCTGTAGTCATAGTCATCCGTTTTGGCCGAACCGAGGCTGTCAGTTTTCGACGGTTCTGGAAACAGATGAGACGTCCAGTTGGACAGACGAAGAAGCGCTCAGCATGCAGAGGACGATAAACTATCAACAGAAGCAGGTGCTCGCCTCCACTTGCTTCGTCCTCTTGGGCTCGGCTGCTGCTCGGTGTTAACGCGCCGTAATCTGGACAGCAAAGAGTGGGGCGGTTAGCCAGTTGAGACTATGGCGAAGTCATCCGCTTGTTGTTGGTTAGTTGGCTTTTTATAGCACGGTTAGTCCAGTCCTACTGGGCCGCTGACCTTCTGTTGGTCCACCGGAGACAACGCGCGACCTTGGGTACGTCATGGATTTGACTCGTTTGGCTGTGGATGCTGGTCAGTTCATCAACCGCGCTGTGCAGGTAGGAATGATAATGTAAACAAACTCTTCTGTGTAGTTCTGGGGCGTGCATGTCACATTGCCACTAATAAATGTAAAAAGAATAAAAGTGCGCAGTTCAAATTTTTTAATTAAGTGGACATAATGTTACTCTGAAATTCGCTGCAGTACACGGGAGAGAGTCTGGGACAGGCCGAGAAGACCGAGTTGGACTCCGGACTAGAAGAGCTCTTAGCACAGGCAGATGCCACCAAGACGTGGACGGATCAGATAATCTCCCAGACTGAGGTTTTACTGCAGCCAAGCCTTGGTGAGAGAGACTGAACTGATTTATATAAGCTGTCCTGATAGTCATTGAACAGTTACAGATCTATACAAAGCCACCTGAGTTGGTTCTGTTTTTGATTCTGATGTTTCAATGACCCTGAATTCTAGCCTGTTTACTGTAAAGTGAGAAAAAATATCTAAGAGCTTTGGTGGCAAAACATCATATTGACATCTTGAAAATAAAGTATTTCCCATGTCCTGTATGGCATAAATTACATGATTTTACTGTGTTTTTGTTGTCTCCCCTTACTGTTGATTGTAATAAAGGATTAATGATGTTTTTTAAAGGGGAAGAAAATACAGATTTTGTTAGCTAAATGAATAAGGTTTCCCTCTTGCAAGGCAGATATTACTATGTGGAAGATGTGTGCAGAACATTACAATCAGGATGGCAAAATTTTAGATGGACTGTCAACATTTGTGAAGAAAATGCATGTGGGAGGATCTCAAGCAACTTCCAGCTGCCAGCATTCAGAAATGACCTGAACCATCAAGTGCCATCGAGTAGCAGTTGTGGTCTACGTAAATCCTCTGAATGGCTGAGTCTTTACCTGAGAGTCTTTACTGTGGTTCAACTCTGTTTGCCCTCTCACAGTGCATGCATACATCTTCCTTGAGCTCTCTTGTACTTTGGCAGCAATTGGCCTGTTCAGATGAACAGAGATGGTTATTCTTTTGCCTGTTTGAATCCAATTACTTTCACTAATGGAGTTATGAGTGGATATGGTCTGCAATCTATCACATGAAAGGAACATTCAGCAGCCAGATGGATCCAGGATACATTTTCCAAGGGTTCATATTCTCCCTGTAGAATCATTTTTGTTGACCTTTTATACCTCATGGACTAATGGCACATAGGAGCATATTATTTATTATATGAAATGTTATTTAAAGTGCTTCTCTTTATAGAATAAATTATTAAATGAGTTGAATTAAGAACCCTACTTAGTGATATATATTGGCATTGATTTGTCCTAGTAGCATCCTTTAACAAATGCATATGATACAAATTAATTTTCAGTCTGTTTGTAAAAAAATATAGCCGTTGAATTTTGATATAACCTTTGACCTCTGATACACAGGAGTACGGTTGGAGGACCGGCTGTATCAGCATCTGGAGTGGAGCGTCCCACCTCGGCCTCGTGCCATTGAGTTACTAGGAGATCAGATGACTCTGGCTGGTCTGGAACTTGGGTCAAACACACCCTATGGTGAGTGCACACTCACTGGCTACTTTAGGTAGAGTTAGTTTGCCAGTGCTAGGCTGGACCTCCTTTAATTCTTCATGGCAAAGATTGAAAAAAGGTTTTGGAAACATTTCTCAGAGACTTTGGTCCATATTGACATGACAGCATTACATAACTGTTGCAAATTTGTCAGCCATGCTGCAAATCTCCTGGACTCTGGGACTAACCTAGTCTTAATGTAGCTGTTCACACTGACCTTGTAATTTCACAGGACAAATTTGCTGTTTTTGGCTCAAGCTTAATTTTTGCATGCCGATAGATCAGACCACTCCATGTTTTCATTCTGTTTGACCCATTTCTGACCCTACCAGCCAAATGTTACAGCAGAAATTGAGACTCATCAGATCAGGCCATAATTTTCCAATCTTCTATTGTCCAGTTTTGGGTCTGTGATCAAAGTTGTGGTCTTCTCCCGCTGTAGCCCATCTGCTTCAAGGTTGGCATGTTGTGAGTTCAGAGATCTTATGCATACCCTAATTGTAATGAGTGGGTCCTTGAGTTACTGTTGCCTTCGTGTCAGCTCTAAGCTGACTGGCCATTTTCCTCTGACCTCTTGCATCATCAAGGCATTTCATGCTGAGATCTGCAGCTCACCGGATATTTTCTGTTTTTCGGACAGTTCTTTGTAAACCCTTGAGATGCTTGTGTGGGGAAATCCCAGTAGATCAGCAGTTTCCTAAATACTCATCAACATGTCTACATGCCTAAATGCATTGGGTTTCAGCCATGTGATTGACAGATTAGCTATTTACATTAACAAGCATTATAACTGGAATACCTAATGAAGTGGCCAGTGAGTGAATATGGTGTGGATTTTGTTGGCGTGAGAATAGGATCTCCAACTATTTTCAAGATTGAATTTCTTTATTTTTGTTTGCTCAGTCATGCCTTAATAGCTTGTTTCTTTTACATTTATATGTTGAGAAGTTGTCAGTTTTTGGTATTTTTATGTTTGTTTGTTTTTTTGCTCAGGTACTGCATTGATACGGTGTGGAGAGGCTCAGAAGCAGCTTGGTGAGGCAGAAAGGAAGCTTGTCCAAAGCACTAACATTCACTTTCTCACACCCCTGCGGAGTTTCACTGAGGGTGAATATAGAGTCATACAGGTAAAACACACTTCTGTATCACATACGCACAAACTCACACCTTCATTGCCATTATAATGGCAGGGATTATGATTTTTTTATATATATATGTTGTGTTGTCATGCATAGTCTTTTGTTTATGGGTTGCTTGTATTATAAACAAGTCTGTTTGTTCCTAGAATGAGCGTAAGATGTTGGTGAATAAGCGTTTGGACTTGGATATAGCTAAGGCCAGGCTGAGGAAAGCCCACGAGGCCGACCAAGAGACCAGAGTGAGTTACAGTGATGGTTCTTAACCTTTACATAATGAATACTTTTCAATTAATCATGCTCTGTCCAAAGCTAAACATGTTGATCTTTTATCACAGTACATTCCTTGTATCTACTGTCTTTTTGTTAGACCCTGAATGCCAACCCACTGGAAGACAACTACTTGTCTCATGTTTCCTACATGTTCAGCTTCCTGCGTGTTAAATGGCTGAAGGTCAGTGGTTGTGTTTAGCAATATGTTTAGTGACAGACGCAGATGAAATTGCTGTTCGATCTTTGAATAAGTAACTTGTCCTCTTCTGTCTCGTTCCTGCACACAGATATGGGCTCAGGAAATCTCTCAGGTGAGTTTTTCATCTGTTTAGGGCACACAGGAGCTGAAATTGTCTTCATACGGTATGTCAGTGAGGCTGTCAGCACTACTAGAAATGAATATGTGTCTGCTTTTAGCATAGAAAATTGTTCTTTCCTATTGTTTTGTTTGTTTAGACTTGAGTTCTCCGGGCTTTTTGAATGTTATATTGTTTCTGCTGATCGACAATCTTTAGATGTTGACAAAAAAGCATGATTGGAAACCGTACCGATGTGTGGGTTTGCATGTGTAGGCAGAGATGGAGCTGAGGATCTGTCAGAGTCTTTTCGATCGACAGTCAGAAATCACAAGACGTGTTGTGGAAGGACTCAGCAACACCCACGTATGTGCACCGAAACACGCACCCAAACACTCCTGTTACAACTCACAAACTTTGCAAGCTTTGCCTTTAGAATTATAACATGAAATTCCCTGTAAATCTTCCAAAAATGAAGACTACAAATATTTCAGAGATAAACTGTAAATTTGTGTTTATTTTGTGGTCTCTTCACATTGTTCCTTTCTTTGTGGGGTTTTTTTATGGTGTGTTCCTGCTCGCTACAGACAAACCACATGCGGAGCCTCATGGACTTCGTGGATGCTCAGGCCTGCCACTTTGCTCAGTGCAGCCAACATGCTCAGGCGCTGCAAAAGCAGCTGGGCAGGTCTGTGTAGTCTTATCACCGTCTTCAAAAGAATAATAAGAATAACTTCATTTGTATGGCACTTTTTAAAACACACAGTTACAAGGTGTTTCACAGTTTGAATAAAACCACGTATTAAAAATAAGTATACATGTTCCAGCATACAGACACACAAGTGAACATACAGTCTTACATTCATTCCAACATACACAGACATAAATATGTTATTAATAAAAATTTCACTGGAAGACAGCTAAGGGAAGCAAGAATTAAGCTTGAGGTGAGGTTCAATATTCAAATGCTTGCCAAAAATAACATCAAGGTTCTTAGCTAAGGTTCATTGATATTTATGGTGAGGGGGCCGATATAACGACCTCCTTTAGAGAAGCTGTCAGGGCCGAACGCAAAAACTCCAGTTTTGCCAAGAGTGGGATAGAGAAAGTTTGAAAGCATCCAGTTAGTAATAGCAATGAAGCATCCACTGAGGTAGGAGAGGCTGTTGATGTTGTTCGGTTTAACAGAAAAGTGCAGCTGTGTATCATCAGCATATCGATGGTAGGAGAAGCCTTTAAAGCTGTTAAGTAGATGTAGGATAGTTCTTCTTTATGCTGTCGTTCCATGTTTTTATTACATTTATACCTTAAGCTGTTTATGTGAAATGATTGGTTTTAAGTTTTCACACAGCACAATGATACTCCAAAGCATTGCTCTATAATTAACTTTGTATTTCCGATTACGGCATCCCTTCATCGGTTATTTTTTAGCTGCACTGTCAATAAGTGCATGAAATTTTTGTAAATGTGTTTTATGTAGAATAGAGAGAAAAATGCAGTTAAGTAAGCCTTGATTAAGGCTCTCTAAAACAGGTTACTTGCAAAACGTCTTTAAAAAACACTTTAAATGTATGTAGAAAGATTTGGGATCCAATCCATTATGGTTTTTTTGTTTTTAAGTTGAAAAATTAAAAGTTTTAACAAGAAGATGCCTAACTTCACCACAAAGAAAGTAAGAAAGTAAAGAAAACAAGCCTTTTAGGGAATACTTTATCATTTGAACATGAACGTTTTATAACTATGACTTTATTTTTCTGCAGCATTCCAGCCGTCTTCTGTTCCAATAACTGGCAGGCTGCAATTAGTAATCCTGTTAATGGGCCATCAACAAGCAACCACGAGGCTAACGACCCCACCAGGTTGAATCACATCACTCCGCTACCTGTAGCCATTAGCCAACTTCCTGATTTCGACCAGGACTCATGGACTTTAAATTCACCACCCCAAACTGTGAGCACAACAGATTCCTCTTCAACTGCACTGCTGATTGACCAGACGAATAACAACAATAACAACATCATCATCTCCACCGTCGGCCAAACACACAGCAGCTATTCACCAATCAACAGCCAGTCAACTATCAGTCAATCAATGGGTCATGTCTCTACACCAAACCAAGCAGATCCATTCCAAGCACCCAGCAGGACCGTCAGAATGGCTGCTGCTTCAACTCAGGCGCTGACATTCGGTAGAGCAGCTTCGCCGCCTTCACAACCCAATGCAACCTCTGGCATTAATGGAGGAGATGTCCAAGAGTCTTCATCGGGCAGTCGCAATATGGTGCAGTAGAGGTAGCTGGTCTGGAACATGACATCAGGCGAGAGTATTTCAGCTTTGACTGGAGCTTCGGCTGATGTAGACTAGTGGTAATTTGGCTTCATAGAGCCAAGAATACAGACCGCATTAGATAAACAGTGATTATACCACGTTTCAGTTTTAATTAATCCCAGTTGGATTATAATGTGAAGTTGTTGCTTATTTTTTTTAAAAGCGTGATATAGTGCCACATTAATTTTAGACTTTGGCTATGTCCATGTATTATTCATGCTGTATGAAAATGATGACAGTAGATTTAAAGTCTGCTCCGTGTGTAACATTTCCTGGCTTCAGGCTGGAAAATGAGGCTAACAGACTGTTCTCTTTTTGCAGCGTAAAGTTGGTTTCTGTCAGTATCTGAGAAACTAATCTTAATTGTTTTGTTTGTTTTTTTTACATTCAGCTCAGTGAGAACTAATCACGCTCTGTGCCAAGTGTATGTGTTGGTGTGAAGACAAGAATTTATGTGTGAGTGTATCCGTGTCTCAGTGATCCACGTGAACCTGTGTTTACAGTTTGCCCCAAACCTGTGACACCTTTAAAAAGAAGCGTATGTGCATACATGTGACTCTGCCACCTGTTGACTCATGTTTCTGCAAGGTGAGGTCATTTTCCATATGAAACACAGTTTCACGTCTGTCTTTGCGCAGGGAATTCAAAGAGGTGACTGGACCTTTATGCTTCCTCATAGGCACTCTGGGTGTTTCCCCATACATACACTCATATTTCACCCTTTTACCCCCTTAAAGCCCCCATTTAGTGAAATGGGTGGAAGTTTCCATGTCTAAATAGTAATTTTCTTCATGAGAACCAGCCTGCCTCACATGAATCAACTCTGGAGGGAAACTGGATGGAAACGGACATTAATGTAATATCGACCATGCTGAGGTAATCACCTACTAGCTCAGTACTTTTGTCCCAGTATGTAAAAATGTGTCTGGGTTTGGATATTCTTAGTGTTCACATCAGAGCTGCTGGCAGGTTTAAATTGTGCATACATGCAGTCATGATTCAGCTATGAGTTGTTGAGCTGACGTCAGTATGGGTCTGAGTTTGCACTTGATTCATGTGAAGTTGTGGAAATAAATACGCAAACAGTGATGTCATGCTAATCTAAATCAAGCAGAGAGTCTATCTTTGTTTTCGAGTCAAGGTGTTTCTGAAATTTCCTTGTTAAAGCCTCAGAGCCTCAGTTCATGTAGCCCACTTTCCCACCATAGCAACCATCTGTCTTAGATTTACACTCAGTGACAATTACTTTCAGGCTGAGGTCTTGATCAGGCCTCCAAGCCGATTCTTTTTTGTTTCACATCTAATACACTGCCAAGCTTGCAGTTAAGCTAGACTTGCTTCGCTACTTTTTTTTCCTAGATATGAGTGAGGTCTGCTTATGCATAGCATGAATCACAACCTTTCAACACATGCACACAAGCTGAAATACTTACCCGAAATTGCTGACAAAAGTGTGTGTGTGTGTGTGTTTCTATTGCTTTTCACTCCCACTTCACTGCTTTTCTGTCAGGATGTCCAAACAGATTAGATCGATTAAGGGCAGTTGGTGTGATACTGATCACAGCAAATCCAGTGGTTCATTAATACCGT
>VUQJ01007515.1:6498-16557 GCA_015108635.1 Andinoacara biseriatus | reverse complement strand
ATTTGTCCTCCCTCCCTCCCTCCCTCCCTCCCTCAGTCTCATTTATCAATTTGCAAAAAACATTATGTTGACATTTGAATAACATTAAAAAGAGGTATCAAAGCACCGTCCATCCTTGTTCATATCATCATTTAACTACCTGCCTCCCTTCATTTTTATCTATCCATCTCACTTTAACTTTTCTCTTCGAGCCCCACATACTTTTTTTTAAGCATCGTTTTTGGGCTTTTTTAGTCTTTATTGTGTGAGGGCAATGCAAAGAATACAGTAAAGCTGGGGAGAGAAAACAGGGGAGGACATGAGTAAATAGCCTCGGGACAGATTTGAACCCAGGCCTCTGCATGAGCTTAATGGCATTCCCCACAGGCTTTTAACTGATGTGGTTACTGTGGTAGAACAATATGGCCATGTGGGTACTATATGGTACAACCCTACTACTGTATTTGCAGTTGTAATAACGCTCAGCAGCCCACTGTTTTTTCTTGGCAGGGGGAGCACTTTCATATGACATAATTTTCATTAATGCAAAAGCAAAGAGAGCATACTGCTCAGTTATTTCCTAGGAGATGCAGGGCCTTTTTTCCTTAAGTTTACAGAAGTAAAATTGCTCTTTATTGTGATGTATTTTATGAAGAACCAGCCCATTTAACAAAAAATATTTGTGAGCACTGTTGAGACAGATTGTAAAAGAATCATATTTCATAAATGATATTTCCTTGCAACGTGCAGATTAAAATTGCAGTTGCCACAAGAGTCATAGGTTTCTGCAGCATTTTGCTTTGACCTCTGAAATGTGGAAAACTGTCTCTCATATTGCAATTTACAACTTGGAAAATAGGCCATGATTAAAAATGAACAATAGATAGATTGTTTGATTGGGTCAGCAACTGAGTGATTATTTAATTGACTGATTGATTGACTAATTGTTTGATATAGACAAACATGGAAAAACACTCATTTTAGACAAAATCTGGATCTTGTTAAATGTAGCTTTATATCATTATATTGCACTGTATATTGATAATGATGTGTTGACATAATAAACTGATTATTAATAAAATAACTTCATTTTGTATGTTTGGTTGTTGATCATTCCAACAACTTCTGTCAAACCAAACTGATAACAACTCCAACACTGCCACCAAGCAGTTCTGCACCAGATGACAGAATTCACCATGACATGGGGTCAACTACCACAGGGTAAACCACATGACCAAAAAAAAAAAATACACAAACAACAACACATGCAGGCATGACCTAAGATTATAAAAGCATTTAACTTTCATTATGTTTACATAACAAGTAAGCAGACTCAAAGACGGTCATTTTGGCAGCTCGTTGTTGTTTCTCACATCATCGTTAGTAGTAGCTGAGGCAGTTTGTTAATTTGTGGTTATGTGGCCTTTGCACTTTTCATGAATTGTTCATAAATAATTTCATATAAAGTTGGTTGCATATCCCTTTTTTGGAAAAGATGATTTTTGAGGAACCTGAACATCTTGTATGACGTGAGTAAACTATTCTTTCAGCTACCTTTCCAAAGATAATCTTAAGTTGCCAGAATAAGACGTGACTATGGACTGAATGTAATGATAACCGGTGACTGCATGATTTCACTGTGTGCATCATAATTTGCTGAATGAGGTAAAAAGTCACATGTGTAAAGTTGTTCTGGTGAAATTTGAGAAGCTCTCAGCTTACTGGAGGTTACCTGAAACGTGATCAGCTGCTCTGTGAAAACACAAAGAGCATAAAGAGATCAGGATATTAACATCCGCCTTTTCTCTTTTCAGTCAGTTAAATCTACTGTGCTGGGTGATGCAGCTCGCCACTGCAATGCCGCTGCTGCTGCTTCCGTTGCTGCTACTCTCAAAACCTTTTTTTACATCTTACACTGCCATTAAAGTGATCCACTAAAAGACCTGCAAAAATCTGAGAAGGGGAGCACTTAAGCTTGCATTTACAGGGAACACAAAAGGATTACAAAATTAAATAAACTGTACACACTCCTCTTAGTGTATCTTCTACATTTTATTTGACAACTATCTTCTAATGGCCTAAAATCAATAGCATCTTTGATATGGACTATTTATTTAATAATCACTTAATGGGTGGCACTCTTATACTGTAACTGAAAAGACTGGAAGCATATGTAGCTGTCAAAGTTTATACAGTTAAAATATGACTTATAGAGGTGAAAAGATAAGGCTTTATGGTCTTTGCTTAAGGGATAATGCATGTTATGTTAATTAAACGGACTCTCTGTGGCCTATATGAGCTGCTTTTCTCAAGGTTAGTCTCATCGATGATGCGCCCCGGTGACGCCAGAAGGTTGAAAATACACACTGGCGCGCACACACTCACACACACGTACACAGAGTCACAGTGAAAAACAGATTGGTTGCGCTGCCGCATTTAGATTCACTCAACCACTCTTTTAGAGACTATGAAACACTGTGTCCCTGCTTGTTCCGACATTATAAGGCGCCGCCAGCAGCACCAAGGATGACTGGTCGATTCTCGGCCCTGACACACGGATAGATTTTGAACTACATGCACCAAAAATCCCAATCTACCGTACAATGACAGCCCGACCAGTGACCCATGGCCAATTCTTGAATGGGGAGAAGCGCGCGCACGCTTACACACTCTGCGTGCGCTCGAAGATTGGCACAAGGAAGCTGAATCGATGTCGGTTTCCCAATTAGCGATCTGCTTTATTCCAGGTCATAATGGGCTATAATCAGCAACCACCAGGTGCGTTATCCATATCCTAAAGCTTCAGAAACATCGCCACTCACCTGCTTTCGCTCAAACCAGCGGAGCACCGGATTGAACTTCACTCTCGGCCAATCTCACTCATTTACTGAGCACCTCCAACACCCCATCACCTCGTTTTGGCCATTTGTTCTTCTGTTTCTTCCTCCCGCCCTTCTCTTTCTCTTGCAGCAGACGGAATTTTCCGCAAGGGCGCCTGCGGTCACTTCAACTCACTCTGCAAGAGGAAAACGTGTGTTTTACAGCAACCTGCTGCCCTCCATCACTCTCTCTACACTGATACAGATGCTCCTCCTCAGCTTGTTCACAGAGAAGAGAGAGACTAATCATAACGTCTGAGCATGCGTAACATTCACTGTACCCCTGATCATTGTGTTACCCGGGAGAGATAGAGATTGACATGAAAAAGCAGCATTTCACCAAATGAGCATTTTAAAATTGGATTTCAACTACAAAAAATAAAATAATCAATACCAGTACCCAAACGATTCTCCTGCAGTTCCTCTAGCTGCAAAATGAGATTTACAGGAGCAGGAGGTGTCTGGATATCATTCTTATGTTTAGTCGTGTTGTTCAGCTTCTTTTTCAAATCTTGCATCAGAAGGCACTCAAGAGTCAAGAGTCAGCTGTCATCAGCTCTCAGTTTCACAATGAGTACTCTACACCCACCTTAAAAAGCAGTTAAGCCCTGATGAGTAATGTGGCCAAACTATCTTTATTGGATCTGAAGAAATGTTCATTACAAACGTTTGCTGGCTGCAGGACTTGTATTCACTTATTTCACCCAAAAAAAATCCAGCGAAATCTGTAATGTTCATCAATGCTGTGCAAAACCTTTAGGTTTACGAAAATGCAGTCATTTGTTTGGATGTTATTGTTTTGTATATCATGTTCAGCAACAAAAGCAGATAATTGATTAAAAAAAATCCTGCAACTAAAACTTGACTGCTTCATTCCAGTTAGGGGAAATGTACAATAGACAGTGTTATAGTGTAACAAGGCCCTTTCCTGATTCAAGGTATAATAAAGAAAATATTTTATAAGTTTGATGTGCAATGTTGTTCTGCAAACATTGCTGGCATCTATCAACTTTCAGATGAACTCTGAGATGCATTAGCATCAGCCCCACCCATCTTTTCTGGCTGGATGAGTCTGGTTCTGAAATCCTGTAAAGATTTCACAGAAGATATGGGACATCTATAGCAGCACATTAATGGGTTTTTGGAGCAATATGTCAACATTTATAGACTGGTGTTTGTCCACATATGTAAGATTTTGTCACATTGTTTAAAATCTAAAGTAACAATGATGGTAATGGAGAAAAAAGATCAAAGTAGGTCAGGACACTTTTCTTCTCTATCTTTTTGATTCAAAAGTTGCGCAACCTCGGACATTTTAATCTCTCTGCAACCTGACAGTAATTGTTTTGACATTTTGCTGCAGATGCACATGTGTGCTCTGTTTTCTTTTGAGTTATGTTAACCTTTACCAAAGGTAGTTTGTGTTATATTGGATCTTTGCACTGTTTAATAAAAGAGCCTCCAGCTGCTGTTTCACTGTAAACAAGGAAGACTGATTCTCCACTGGGACTCTAGGAGACACAGTCAATATTAAGATCAAATACAGCATGTACCCATGTTCACTAATTGACCCAAATTTTTAGATTATGGACATAACGCAGCCAAAATATCAGAAACACAGAGAGAAAAGATATTTGGCCTCTGTTCTACGTGCCTTGTTTTACTCCTTTAATTTTTGATGAAGGTACGTGAACAAACACTGCTCTCTGTGTTGCTGCAGCTGTAAAAATCGGATAATCTTTGATCGAATCTTGTCCACTGTTCCCTGTTTCTGTAACTAGTCAACTGTTGCAAAGCTGAGATAGACATTAGTCTCCATTGTGATGTTTTCCTACCACCCACCAAGTAACAATAAAGCAAAGCAATGGCATGATGTTAAATCCTTCAGTTAATAATAGCAGGTTCTGTGCAGTTTGTTGCTACAAGCAACACTATCCATGTAGCACACATCTTTTGATCCACAGTTATTTATATTCTATTCATATAATTGCTTTTAGTTATATTTATGCATGAGTGTAAATTCAAGGTCAGTGTTTTTTGCTATTCACTGTCAAGAGACTGGAGAATGCAGGCCCGTGTTTAATGGCACTGAAAGCTCAGGCTCAGTTTCCCAGACATGGATTTAATATGGACACTTTTTCTGAACTCAGTTTAACCCATGTCTTGGGGAACTGGCTGTAAGAGCTTTGATTTTTGCTCCCCACATCATTTTTGTTTGTTTTAATTAAATGCACCACCCATGTGAAAAGCCAATTACCAGTGCAATGCTTTGCCATGCAATACTTCATTCAAAATATAGTTTGTAGCTGGAACACCCTGAACAGCAGACAAAATCTGAGTTTAGTCTCAGTGGCCCTGTTCACAGTAAAAGTCATAAACAGCTCCATGAAAATCAAATCTTTCAGTCTCCAAATTGTAAGTCTTATTTATGTAACACAACTGCGCTGATATGATATTTTCCCATAATTACCCTAGAAATGATGCTCAGATTGCCCATTAAAAATGGAAAAAACTAAGACAAATAGAGCTGTGGCTCCAAAAGTTAATTTTCTTGCACTGTTTTGTAATTTTGAAACATCCCATTTGTTTTCTTTCTTTCTTTCTTTCTTCCTTTTTTCTTAGGCCCTCCCTCCCTTCTCTCCTCTCTATGCATCTGGTTCAGGCTGTTTCACTGAGGATGAGGAGGACTATCTAGTGTTTCCATGGTTACAGTGAACAAGAGTGGATCGGACGCAGGTATTTGGGGCACAGTTTGAAACCAAACGACTGCAGGTTTTGGGAACAGGTTCATCATATTCAGAGTTAAAGATGCGGCCTACAAGGAGGACTTGGTGTCTTGCTGTGATAAGAATATGCTAAGAGAAGCAGAAATGAGCTGAAAGCAGGGAGAGCGTGGTGGGTGGCTGGGTGGCGGGTAGCTGTTAGCTGGGGACGTGGGAGCAGTAAAGCGCAGAGAGAAAGGTGGGGATGATGGGAGGTTGGAGAGTACAGGAGAGGCAGAGATATTTTTTTTTTTAAGAATTGATGCACATGTGAGAGGCAGAGTTAAGAAGCTCTCTGCACTGCCTTGTCTCTCTTGCTCCATCTCAGGTCAAGAAGAAATTAATTATAAAGTATGGGAAAGAAGTGGCAGCTGAGAGGGGAAAGTTGACCGAGACCACCAAACTTGGATTTGCATTTGATGCCTGTCTGATGCTTTCTTGCATGTATTTTCTTGTGAGATTCAAATTTTTGCAGTCTCCCTTTTCAACACATATTCTCTCCTCTGCTTCTTTCTTAAGCTCTCTCTCTCACACACACAGACTCACTCACACACACACACACACACACACACACGTTAGCACATTATGCTACTTGTCTGCCAGTTTCACATGTCGATTCTCAGTCCCCATGGTTATTCCATAGCATTTAATTTCCACTTTGTAACAGTTTAATCCTCAACTTGCATCTGCAATAAACAAACAAAAAACAATTTAGCATTAAACATTGTTCTTCTGTCTCACTAGATTATGGGTCTGTTTTAGCCTTGGCTGTTAATCAGGATGTCATTATTCAAAGCTAGATTTCTTAGATGTTTGAATGCCTGTCATCAACCCCCACCCCCCACCCCCGAGTTAATAAATGAACCACATCAGCAGACGGGACACATTCTTCACCAGACCCCACGTGTGGAGAGGAGAAATTAGATAATTAAAAAGAAAAATGGGGGAAAAACTTCCAAGTGAGATTCAGATGGGAGTAAGATGCAGAAAACTGATAGCCTGGACTGTTGGTATATGACACACAGGCTCCAGCAAAAAAAAAACAAACAAAAAAAAAAAAACCTTGGCTGTTTCCACTACCATCTGTGTGTGCATTCCAGTGAGGGAGGTGCATGTGACGGACGATGATGGCTTGATTCACAAGTGCTGTTGTGATAGACTCCAATGTTTGTTTTTTTTACACAGCAAATATAGCACTCTGCCTCTCATCCATTTTATATCACCAGAGTGGCGGTAAAAAAGAAAAGAAGGGAGGGAGGGTGGCTGGGTGGGTGGGGATGACATGAGCGTGATGAGATAAGGGGCAAGGGATGAGTGGTATTTGGAGAGTCTGGAAATGGTTGCCAGAGAGGCAGCGAGTTAAATAAAATAGCCTCAAGAGTGAGAACGCTACGAGCAAGGTCAGAGGAAATTGAAAATAGGCCAGGCATACCGGCAAAGAACAGGCATGTAAAGCTTTTCTGTTAGTCAACAGCCCAAGAGATGAGATGAGACAGAGCAAAGAATTTTAAAAAAGCCTTTATTGCATAACTCTCAATACGTCAAATGTGTCTGAGCCTAAAAAAGAGCCACTCTTGAAGCTCTCGGATCAGTGTTTCCCCACAGATAGAGATGCTTGTCACCGCTATTGAGTACTGAAGTCATAACCTGAGATTACCTTGGCAATCTAAAAAAGGTTTTCGCTACTGATGCTGGACCAGACAGCCTCTGTTTCTATGGTTACAGCCCCAGAAAAAGTTTTTAGATTATGATGGATGCTGTTATTGAGTGTGTTACACGTTTGCATCCATGTTGCGTGCGCAGTTAGGTACCAGTTTCTCATCAAATCCCAAACTTGGGGAAACAGGGGCACTTACGAGGATCAGACATAGACGTCTGCTGGTTATGTAACTCAACACTGCGCCATGCATACAAAGGCGTTTTCTCAATGACACACTTTCAGGAGCTTAAATATGGCATAGATTTGAACTGGATTAACCCCGGCAAGCGTCTGTAGAATATGTTGATATTTCTAATGTTGAGGATTTGGCCCCAGAGGAGGAATAAAAAGCTTTAAAAGCCAGAGCAAAGCACTGCAATATATTGCAACACCCTGCTCACACGGATTTTGAGTGAATTTGCCTGGGAAAAAAAGAAAGGAAGAAAAAACACAATACAAGAAGTTAATCAGCCAGACAATATCTCATTTGTGGTGTTATGGTGTGTTTGTGTGCTTGGGGCTTGACTTAAAATGCAGCAAAAAACAATAAGTGAGAGAGTAAATATGTGAAATGTACATATTTTAAATGTGGAACATTTTCAGTCATCAGTTCATATATTTATTCCCATTACAGCAGTGCGTTGAGTCAAAATAAGCATGTCAGAAGGCAGTGATGGCCCGGAGCCCTCCTAAATTTGAACACACATGATTTGAAAATCATATGTAGATGATATGTTCTCAGAATGCACGTTTTAAAGTATGATACAGTGCATTATGTCAGTGTCATAGAGACATTATTATGTGATGCCATCAAATAGATTGTTCAAGGTCAAAAAACTCTATCTACATTTGTTCAAAAAATAAATGATTTCTGCAGAAAACAGATTATATAAATACAAACACCTTTTGCCTCCTCTTACATTACAAACATCTATTTCAGATACTGATATAATATTTTTTTTAGTTGTTTTTGCTTATTTGGTTACTGTTTATCGTTACTTTCTTCCTTCCTTCCTTCCTTTCTTGAGTGTTGTTTTCTTCATGGAAATCCACTGAGAAGTCATCAAAAATATGAATTAATATCCTGGGTAGGATCCCAAAAGCAACCTGAGGAAATTAGGATGGCGACAGTCCCTGAAGTGGCTTATAGCAAGGCACTGAGCCACATCGTTCCAGACAACTCTCATGTAGGAATATGTTTTGAGTACATGTGTGAATACTAAATAATCTGCACCTTTGTAAGCACAGAGTTATACACAATAATAGTGAATTTGTATTGTACTTGTGATTCGTGTTTAATGCATGTTTAAGGTTATTAGATATGTAGATTTTCTTGCATTTTATTTCTCAAAATATGTGCACAGAATTCCAAATCTATATCTTTGATGATTAGCTTTATTATTACATTGGCCTTTGCATTTGTACACATTGCACTTAAGAGCAGCGTTATGATTGTGCTGGCCTTTATCTTTACACACAATGCACCCATGAAATTCCTCAACATTAAAAAATAATAACAATAATTATGGTGGTATATTTGTGTGGGTGTGCTTATGTTCTTTATCTGTCTCCAGGAGGGCTGTTTTAAGTTGCAGACCACTGGAGCTGGAAATGTTTGGAAAAAATAAGATTTTTTAGCTTCTTCCTCACTTTTTACACCCTCTCAACTGTTAGAATTAGCTTTAGCTTCTTTCTATCCATCCATTAGACAAAAGGTGGCAAACACCTTGGACAAGTCACCAGCCTATCACAGTGCTAACAACATCTTTATAAAGGCTGGTGTTTGCTTATCCTGATGCACCCGAGTGTTCAAAAGTATTCCGTCTTCCCATCGTGACCATATTCTGTTCCACTTGCAGGTTTTCAGAGCTTGTTCCAGCATACATAATTCATACATTCATTCCTATCATAAAAGGTCCTGTAAAAAAACAATTATTGGCAGGTCTGTAGTAAATCGTAAAGCCAATGATGAAAACAGCTGTAAATCACAAAAAAATAAATAAATAAAATTAAAAAATCAATAAGTGAATAAGCAAGGCTGAAAAAAGAGATATGAGAGGTGGCTACAATTACGTGACCTGGAAGCAGTTAAGTGAGAAATTAAATTCATGTGCTTATGATAAGCAGGAAATCTGACAGTACCCCCAAAAGAACTTGATAATAGTATAAGAAACAGACACTTTTAATCATTTTATTTGGGTCAGTATGTAATTGTTTCAAGCTATTTAGTACAAGATAATGTACTAAATCTGCATGTTGACATATGCAAATTCAACATATTTAAATCTCATAGAATGAAACAGTATAAATGCATTAAAACATAAGTAGGCCTCTGTTGCACAAAATCTAAAGTGCTTTCTTCATTTAGTCTGTTTGCTGAGTTTTGTGATCCATAGCTTTATTGCATTGCCTGCTGGGCAGGTTAACACTTTAGGCCAATGATTATAAGAAGCTCCTTAAAAAAATATTGAAGCATTTCTGAAATGAAGCCACCCTTCCCAATGAACCCCAAGTGATGTTCAGGTCTGTTAGGAAGACTGTGGCCTGTTGGGATGGTTAAGGTTGGGGAACATACTACATTAGTGAATGTCCTCACAAAATCAGTCACACAAGCGTGTGTGTGTGTGTGTGCTTGTGTGTATTTGCGTATCAAATAGCCCTGAGGGGAGGATCTTGCTGCAGCTTTTATGGACAAGATGTGGCGTTGCTATGGCAAACAGTGCATCCGTCAGATGAATAA